>SJYC01066992.1:0-44942 GCA_006408675.1 Madoqua kirkii
AAAATATTTTGTATGTCTTATGTTAGGATCCTTTTTCTTTTCTTGAAGACATTTTTGACATTTATTCGAAGTCTCCCATTTTATAGATGAATAAGAACACATGCACAATTTCATAGGACCAGCAATCTCATTTGCCTTGGTGCCCATTGCAGAATTTGATATTGTAGATGTCTTCCTTTTTCTTTTTTAATATAAATATATTTATTTTAATTAGAGGCTAATTACTTTACAATATTGTAGTGGTTTTGCTATACATTCACATGAATCCGCCATGGGTGTACATGTGTTCCCCATCCTGAACACCCCCTCCCTCCCCATCCCATCCTTCTGGGTCAATTATTTTTTCATTTTTTTTATTGAAGTACAGTAAGACAAACATAATAATTTACAAAAGAAGCACTTTTTGTAGGTTATAATGTTGCTCTCCAAAGAGTTTTAACATCTATTGTTTCATAAATTATCTTTCTACTCAGTTTATTTCATAAATAATTCTTATGATAATCCTATATTATTCATCTTAAATTAGGAGCAAGTGTAAAATGTAAAACAAATGTGAGATTCCAAGTACTGAAGTAGTAGATGAAACTCTATTAGTGTCTATGTGGATATGAGATTTGGTTTATCTTTATTTTCAATGTCCTGTTCACATTGAAGTATTTATGGCTAATGTGATACTATGCCTAGGATTTTCTTTACAATACTCCAGGAAAAAAAATTTTTTTAAAGGTGCACAAATGGAAGTTAACACAGAACATTGTTGGTTAATGTATTAAGGTGAGGAAAGTGAAGTAGCTCAATCGTGTCCGACTCTTTGCAACCCCATGGACTGTAGCCTACCAGCCTTTTCCGTCCATGAGATTCTCCAGGCAAGAATATTGGAGTGGGTTACCATTTCCTTCTCCAGGGGAATCTTCTCGACCCAGGGACTGAACCCAGGTCTCCCGCATTGGAGGCAGACGCTTTAACCTCTGGGCCACCAGGGAAGATCTATTAAGGTGAGGGGTACCTGAATATTCATTGCACTCTTCTCTGTCTTGGATATGTTCAGAATACAATTTAAAAAATAGAAAAATACATATATCCGTATATATGATGTAGACTCTTCCTCTGTGCTTTACTAATTACTGCAAACCAAAGCGTGTTTAGTAAATATATCAAAATCCCTTTTGCTGGCACTCACCACCTTAAATAGCACTTCCACTATTTTTAAATCCTTGAAGATAAGAGATTTTGTGCAAATTTCTTCACATCACTCAGAGTTTGTTACAGATAAAAATTAGAGTATAATGGGATCTAATTTTTGCTTTTAAAAAGCTTTTCAAAACTGGTATGAGAAACTCCTGCAGTAGTCCTAGATCCCTGAGAGCTCAAAGAACTGAGCAGAGGAACACATCTGGCGCAGAGCATCTTTTTTATATTTATTTACCTTCTTATTTAGCTGTACCAGGTCTTAGTTGCACCATGTGCAGGCTTTTCTAGTTGTGATGCATAGTCTCCAGAGCACACAGGTTCAGTAGCCATGGCACACCAGCTTAGTTGCCCCCCAGCTTGTGGGATCTTAGTTTCATGACCAGGGATCCAATCCACATTCCATGCGTTGAAACACAGTTTCTTAACTGGTGGACCACCAGGGAAATCCCTGACTCAGAGCATCTCATAAAACTTGATTGGTCTCATAACATTCATCAGAATGTGGAAACAGACAACCTGATGGTTTTTTCCTATGTCAGAGACTTTCTTAAGCCAAAATCTTCTCTCTCATTGAAAGATTTGGCTTCCCTCCTTGATATCTGGCCTCTCTATTACTTATGACCCCTACATTGCATGATCATGAGTAGGCACATTATAAGGACAAAGAAAACTTGCATACTGTATGAGCTACTCCAGGAAGTTGGAATTGCATTTTTGTGGTCTCTCTCAAGGGCTTTTGTGATATATGTTGTATCAGTTGATTTATTGCCAAATATCAATCCTCAGCTGAGGCAGGGGTTCCGTCCTTCTTTCCTCTATAAATAAAAAACTTATTTGACAAGATTCAAACAATAAAGAACCATATATTGAGAAAAGTAGAATCTCTTATTCTGGCCACCTCATCTCACCCCAGAGGTAATCATGCTGTATTTAGAATCTACCTGGAATCCCTCCATATCATCTCAATTCAAGCTGCTGTAACAAAATTCTCCAGACTGGAAGGCTTAAGGACTTCCCAAGTGGTACCTTGGTGAAGAATCTGCCTGCCAGTGCAGAGGATGCAAGAGAGGCATGTTCGATCCCAGAGTTAAGAAGATCCCCTGGAGAAGGGAATGGGAATCCAGTCTAGTTTTCTTGCCTGGAGAATTCCATGGACAGAAGAGCCTGGAGAGTGATAGTAATTGGGGTCACAAAGAGTCAGATGCAACTGAGCATTCATGCATGCACGGAAGGCTAAACAACAGAGATATTTCTCAAAGTTCTGAGAGGCTGGGAAGTCTAAGTTCAGGACGTAAGCATGGCTCATTTCCGGAGAGGGCTGTTTTACTGGTTTGCAGGTGGCCACTTTCTTGCTGTTTCCTCACATGACAGAGGGTGAGGGGGGAATGAGTTCTGGTCTGTTTTCATAAAAACACTAATGCAATCATGATCACACTCGTTGTTGTTGCTCAGTCACTAAGTCCTGTCTGACTGTGACCCCAATGAAAGCAGCACACCAGGCTCCCCTGTTCTTCACTATTTCTGGAGTTTGCTCAAATTCATGTCCATTGAGTTGGTGGTGCTATCTAATCATCTCATCATCTGCCGCCCCCTTCTTCTGTTGCCTTCAATCTTTCCCAGCATTAGGGTCTTTCCTAATGAGATGGCTCTTCACATCAGGTGGCCAAAGTATTGAAGCTTCACTCTTGTGACCTCACCTAAACTAATTACCTCCCAAAGGCCTCACCTTCAAATGCTATCAAATTGGAGATTCAGGTTTCAAAATACGAATTTTGAAAGGACAAAAACATTCAATCCTCAGTACATATCTTCTGTGTATTTACACATTTAAATAAATCAATACTGGTTTTTACAATAGAAATATGCTGTATATGTTCTTTTAAATAAGTTTTTTAACTTAAAAATAGATCATAGATATCCTTGCATATCAGTCCTTGTGGATCAATCTAACTTTTTAAAATAGTATATGATAGTCCATAGTATGGCATTTCCAAAATTTATTTAACCATTTTCTATTGAATGACACTTAGGTCATTTTCATTTTTCTCTACTAATCTTGCAGTTGGCATATACAATCCTATGAGTATAATATTTCTACAGGATAGTTAGAGTCTTAGGAGATGAATGAGGTTAGGCTGAGTAGTCATAGAATTCATGCATAAGATATTGAGAGCCACTACCAAATGGTCCTGCAGAGGGCTCTCCCACTCGCATTTTTTTCATTCTCACCCATAAGCCCTTTACTCACATCCTTGTATTGACAATCCTGTGTTTCAAACGTTTATCCTATTCCCTGATACTCTGCAAATGCTCAAGGAATAACATTTTTAATTAATTTATTTATTTTAATTGGAAGATAATTACTTTACAATATTGTGGTGGTTTTTGCCACACATTTCCATGAATCAGCCACGAGTGCACATGTGTCCTTCCACCCTGAACCTCCCTCCCACATCCCTCCCTACCCCATCTCTCTGGGTTGTCCCAGAGCACCAGCTTTGAGTGCCCTGCTTCATGCATTGAACTTGCACTGGTCATCTATTTTATATATGGTAATATACATGTTTAAATGCTATTCTCTCAAATCATCCCACCCTGACCTTCTCCAAAAGTCTGTTTTTTTACATCTGTGTCTCTTTTGCTGCCTTGCATATAGGATTGTTGTTACTATTTTTCTAAATTCCATATATGTGTGTTAATATACTGTATTGGTGTTTCTCTTTCTGACTTACTTCACTCTGTATAATGGGCTTCAGTTTCATCCACCTCATTAGAACTGACTCAAATGTGTTCTTTTTTCTAGCTGAGTAATATCCCATTCTGTACATGTACCACAACTTCCTTACCCATTCATCTGCTGATGGACCTCAAGGTTGCTTCCATGTACTAGTTACTGTAAGAAAGGCTGCAATGAACATGTGTCTCTTTCAATTCTGGTTTCCTCAGTGTGTATGCCCAGCAGTGTGATTGCTGGATTATATGACAGCTATATTTCCAGTTTTTTAAGGAACTGCCACACTATTCACCATAGTTTGTACCAGTTTGCATTCCCACCGGCAGAATAAGAAGGTTCCCTTTTCTCCACACCCTCTCCAGCATTTGTTGTTTGTAGACTTTTTTTTTTAATTGTAGTCATTCTGACCGGTGTGAGATGATACCTCATTGCAGTTTTGATTTGCTTGCCTCTAATAATGAGCATCTTTTCACGGGTTTATTAGCCATCTGAATGTCTTTTTTGGGGAAATGTCTGCTAGTTCCTTGGTCCACTTTTTGATTGTACTGGATTATATGACAGCTATATTTCCAGTTTTTTAAGGAACTGCCACACTATTCACCATAGTTTGTACCAGTTTGCATTCCCACCGGCAGAATAAGAAGGTTCCCTTTTCTCCACACCCTCTCCAGCATTTGTTGTTTGTAGACTTTTTTTTTTAATTGTAGTCATTCTGACCGGTGTGAGATGATACCTCATTGCAGTTTTGATTTGCTTGCCTCTAATAATGAGCATCTTTTCACGGGTTTATTAGCCATCTGAATGTCTTTTTTGGGGAAATGTCTGCTAGTTCCTTGGTCCACTTTTTGATTGTCTTTTTTTTCTTTCACTGAGCTGCATGAGCAAGCAATAGTATTTTTATGATGAAAAATTGATATAGACTGGTATATACCCAGAAAAGTAAAACTCAAATTTAAAAAGATACGTGAACCCCAATGTTCATAGAAGCACTATTTACAATAGCCAAGATGTGGAAGTAACTTAGGTGTCCATCAACAGATGAGTGGATAAAGAAGACGTGGTACATTATACAATGGAATACTACTCAGCCACACAAAGGATGAAATCATACTATATGAAGCAACATGGATGGGCCTAGAGATTATCATACTAAGTGAAGTGAGAGAGAAAGAAGAATATCATAATATCATTTATATGTGGAACCTAAAAAAATAATATAAATCAACTAGTTTATTTACAAAACAGAAACAGACTCACAGACATAAAAAACAAACTTATGGTTACCAAATAAAAATTGGGGGATAGAAAGATAAATCAGAAGTTTAGGATTAGCAAAACACACTAGTATATATATGAAACAGATAAACCACAAGGACCTACTATATAGTACAGGGAACTATATTCAATATCTTGTAATAAACTATAATGGAAATGAATCTGAAAAAGGATAAATAGATAACTAGATTGATAGATAGATCTAGCTGAATTGCTTTGTTGTCCACCTGAAACTAACATAACATTACAAATCAACTGCATTTCAATTTTAAAAATTAATATAGATTTTCAATTTATAATGCATCAAGTTAGTTAATATTTTGCTTTATGATTAGCCATAAAAGCCCTGTGTTAAATGACTATATGCATGTGAGTTCTTATATTATTACATGACATCACACTAACTATTAATAACATGCTGTAACTCTCAAAATCCCCAAGGCACATTGGTAGAATGAGAAAGTCAAGGAGAGTTGGAGGTTACCAAGGTCTCCATACTTCAGAACCAGCAGCAGCACAAAAACACCAGTCCCTTCACATATTTCTAACATCTCCACAGCCAAGGGAGGCAATACACCAAATTAATTCTGAAGGCAAAAAATGATTGTCACAGGGGGAATAAAACTGGGAAAAAATTATTAGCATGAAGGAGCATCTGCTGCCATCACAATGAAATACAGGCACATAGCCATTTTAAAGTGACAAGATTCACAACAATGAAACTAATGTATGGACAGAAAACCCAGTAACTGCCTCTGCGCACCCGTGCCCTCTAGCTGCTTGCTAACATCCTTATCTCAGACCTGTGAATCACTAAAACGGCTGCAAAAATTGCCAAAATAACCTCTGAGAAGCAGATGGCTATGAAGGCTTCTGTCCAGATGCCAGAATCCCATATGCTTGCCAATCTGTGTTTCCAGCATGCACCATTATATTTAAAATTATATTTTTCCTTTTCCTGCCATGTTCACTCTACCATAATTAACAAGGTTCTAATACTTTTCCAGAAAACAAGATACAACACAGCCTGTTTACCTTCCTTCTATAAATAGAAATGTTAAAAGCAAGGGTTGGACACCCTCAAACATTCAACTTAGGTTGCAACTCACATTAGTGGTCTTCATAGAGTCTTTTATATCATTTTTCATTTCAACCGAGTCATTGTCTCCCCTAAGCTCTCCCAACACCATGGTACTAAGAAGGCTGCTCCTTAATTCTTTTCCAAGTCTACTAGGAAAACAAACAAACAAACAAACAAACAGTTTCTTGTTATGGAATTTTTATTAGACAAACCAAGAAGGGGAACAGTAAGAAGCAAATTCTCTAGTTTAGAACAATGTGCTGAGTTCTCAAGCCAGCAATGCCTGGCTCACATACCCCACACATCATGACAGCCAAACCTTTGGCACCATCTCAGAGGCTGAGCTTTTAGATACCAAAACAAAGCACTTTGATCAGCACCCAAGGTTTCATGTCACAGTGAGAACTGAAATATTTCCCAAATCCAACTTGACCCTTTGAGGAGCTCAGCAATACAATACCATTGTTCAGAAGTCAGTCTTTCCAACAATCAGTTTTTCTATTGACTTGTTTACTTGCCTACAGACCAGAATACCCACCCCCTCCAGGGTCTGGCATCACTGGATGTGGAAAATGTCCAGAATTTCACAAATTGTCTATTTTCGCAACAGTCAATTTGGCATATTTACAGCTCCAGTGTAGAGCTTTGAAACTACCAATCATTATAAACAGCATTCTCTCACATTTCTCTTATGTTATTTTCCCAGGAATGTTTTACGTTATTTTCCCTGTGTACCATACCTATGATATTGGAAAGGAAATATCCGTAAACATTCAGCCTTTCCACAACAACAAAAAGAAGCTTAAATTTATCTCAGTGAATATTTTGGAGTTGTACAACAGTATGTTAATTTTATTAGCAAATCTGAAACAATATTGTTGTTTTATTTGTCTGTTTGTTTGGTGCAGAGAAGCTGATGTTCTTGAAAAATTTAGATTACATTAAGATATGTGAATCTGAATCAGCAATTTAAAAGTAAGTATTATGACATTTTAATTTCATGTTAATGGCTAAACCTTGGAAGTGATGCTGATTTAAGTCAAAATAACTTTTGAGTGTTTTTCTTGCCTGCAGCTATCTGGATACCTGACAGGAAGGAAACGGGGAAAGATCATAAAAAGAGAATAAGTTCTAACTAAAATATTTAATGAGTTGTGGGTCTGGGATTTTTTTGTTGTTTGTTTACATTAGGGTTGATAATAGCAGTGGAAAGATATAGGTGCAAGAGGCAACGTTTGGACGTGTGAGCATGCATGCTACTATGGTTGCACTTGTTTTACAAAAGTGTCAACATTGAGGATGAAAAATTAACGACCAATGCTGTAATGCACAATTTCTGTCTACATGTATGCCATTGCTTCCACTGTCACATGATCTTATATTTAGGTTCTGTTGAACTCCAGAGGAAGGAAGGAAAGGGGGGAGGGAGGGAGGAAGAAGATGAGAAATTCAGTAAGATTAGATGCAAACACCAAAATCCCAGAACATCTTTTTCTCAGTATTTCTTCTTCTGAAGGAGAGAGAGGAAAACTATAGAAATAGATAAAAATGTTTACTTTGAGAAACTAACAGTAATGGGTTAAAGGTAAAGATTCATTAAAATTTTATACTTAAATATATTGATCTTCTACAAGAAAATCATAAAGGCCAAAAATAAGGCCACATATGGATAATCCAAAACAAACTGAAATGGATAAATATTATTAATATGTTTCTGTTGGAGAGTATTGTTTTATTTATACTAATTGTTTTCATTGATTTTTCTCTGGACTTCCTAATAATGTTTGTAATTATTTTTTCTTAAACTTAAAGCTCCAACCACACTCAAATCTTTGCATTTAATGAAGCACTTGCCTCATGGCCCCATGGTTTTGCACAGGCTACTGTTCTGTGGAGAATATGCATTTTCTACAATCTCTGATACACAGAAAGCTAGCCAACAAGGAAGCTTTTTGTTCATATGAACAAAAGAGAATCCAGATACAGATATAGGCGTGAGATAATTTTTTATATTATAAAGGTGACAATTCAAATCAGTGAGTTAATTATTTTGTCCACAACAAGCATTGGAAGAATTTGCAAATTATTTAGAAAATAAGTAAACCTAGACCCCTGCCTTCAGAGAAGGAGATGGCACCCCACTCCAGTACTCTTGCCTGGAAAATCCCATGGACAGAGGAGCCTGGTAGGCTGCAGTCCATGGGGTCACGAAGAGTCAGACACGACTGAGCGACTTCTCTTTCACTTTTCACTTTCATGCATTGGATAAGGAAATGGCAACCCACTCCAGTGTTCTTGCCTGGAGAATCCCAGGGACAGGGGAGCCTGGTGGGCTGCCGTCTATGGAGTCACACAGAGTCGGACACAACTAAAGCAACTTAGAAGCAGCAGCAGCAGCTTATGGTTTATTCAAAACTAGATTCCAGAACTTCAGTAGTTTGAAAATTAAAAATAAAACTATATAACTATTAAAATATCATTTATAAAAATAATTTTTCTAAAAATCAGCTACAGTGCAAAGTTATGGCAAAAAACAAGTAACTAAACATAGTATACAAATAATTATTAATACATATAATGATAAACTCAATAATGATTGAGGTGAGGTGAGGTGAAGTTACTCAGTCATGTCCGACTCTTTGCGACCCAGTGGACTGTAACCTATTAGGCTTCTCTGTCCATGGGATTCTCCAGGCAAGAATACTGGAGTGGATTGCCGTTTCCTTCTCCAGGGGATCTAAGCAGCAGCAGCAGCTTATGGTTTATTCAAAACTAGATTCCAGAACTTCAGTAGTTTGAAAATTAAAAATAAAACTATATAACTATTAAAATATCATTTATAAAAATAATTTTTCTAAAAATCAGCTACAGTGCAAAGTTATGGCAAAAAACAAGTAACTAAACATAGTATACAAATAATTATTAATACATATAATGATAAACTCAATAATGATTGAGGTGAGGTGAGGTGAAGTTACTCAGTCGTGTCCGACTCTTTGCGACCCAGTGGACTGTAACCTATTAGGCTTCTCTGTCCATGGGATTCTCCAGGCAAGAATACTGGAGTGGATTGCCGTTTCCTTCTCCAGGGGATCTTCCCAACCCAGGGATCGAACCTGGGTCTCCCACATTGGAGGCAGATGCTTTAACCTCTGAGCCAATAATGATTAGACAAGTATAAATCAAAATATCTAGTTTATATATCTTATCACTTATCAGAATATCTTATAAATACGTGAGGATGAAAAAAGTCATTCTCAAATGTGAGTGGAATTCTAAATATGAATTTTAAAGAACATTTAGACAATAACTCCAAATTCCAAATGTGTATATATGTCAATCCAGAAACTTTAGTTTTGAGGAATCTAGTCATAGTAGTCATAGTCACTGTAGTATTGTACTACATAGTCATTGTAGTATCATTTGCTATAGCAACAAGATGGAGATAACAAAAGTGCATCAACAGGAGATTTGTTAAATCAACTAGAACTCAATCATACAACAACAAATTTAGGCTACCATTAAAAAGCATACTAACCAAGTTGAACAAATATTCATGATATGCTTTGAAGTCAAAACAAACTTTAAGAACAATGTGCATTGAAAACTTATACATACAAATTAAAAAATTAATGTTATAGATACGCATGATGTAATTATACATGCGTGCTTCAACCTACTTATGAGTCATCTCCTTTTAAATCTTTCTCAATTTCCTTGTGAATATAAGATCCACCTCTCAAATTTATACCTTATAGAGACACCTACAATTCCACTACCATCACACCCTTGTAGCTTCTGATCAAATAAAGATTAAAATGCTTCTCAGTGGAAAAAAAAAATGCAAACAAACTTATTTACAAAAAAGAAATAGACCTAGATAGATATAAAACAAATGTATGGGTATCAAGAGGGAAGACAGGGAGAAGGGATAAATTACGAGGCTGGGGTTAACATATATTAATACATAGTTCTATATGTAAAATAGATTACCAACAAGGATCTACTGTAAAACACAGGGAACTAGACTTAATTTAGTGATAATCTACAGGAGAAAATACTCTGAAAAAGAATATCTATCTGTCTGTCAGAATCACTGTGCTGTACAGCTGAAACTAAGGCAACATAGTAAATTAACTATACTTCAATAAAAAATAAAAGTTTTAAAAAAATGAAATCTTTTTCAGTAGACATAGGGTCTGAACTTTCACAAATATATACTAATTTGCCATGCCCCAGATAACAAAAACCATGCTGGGGAAAAAAAAAAAATCAGAGGCAATCTTCCAACAAAAACTTGAAGCCTCAACTGTTTGCCTAGTCTGTCCTGGACAAAACAAGACATGGAGATAACGCGCCAGGAGACCCCATAATAGTGACACTTCCTGCCGAGATCAGACAGACTCCTGGGAGAACTGGAGGCATCTTCTCTGCCAAGAGGCCTGCCCCTTGTAAGGGTCATTTTCATTTTCAAATTCTGCCATTTTCAAAAGGGTCTGTCATTTTCAAATTCCTATCAAGGGTGGGCAGGTGGGAGCCAGAGGAGAGAGTGGGAGCCCTTCTAAGTCTCCAGCAGCCCACAATAGGGAAGAATGGGCGGCTCAGACAGATGTCCCACAGCTATTCACCCAACATCTCCCAGCAACCCATTTTCTAGACAGGGTTTTAAGATTGGGAAATTTCCCTGCAGGTACAGTGGCTGAGAATCTGCCTGGCAATGCAGGGACATGGGTTAGATCCCTGTTCTAGGATATTTTCACATGCTCTAGGGCAACTATTGAGCCCTCACTTTAGAGTCCCTGAGCCAGAACTACGGAGCCCAAGTGCTGCAATATTGAAACCCATGCATCTAGAGCTCATGCTCTACAACAAGAGAAGCCACTGCTATGAAAAGAAGAAGAGCCCCCACTCAGTACTACTAGAGAAAGACCATGCGCAGAAGTGAAGACCTAGGGCAACCAAAAATAAAATAGATAATGAAAAAAGAAGATTGAATTGAAGAAGTCTAAAGCGTATAGTTTAAAGGAAAGATACCCAAATATGTAGATGAGTCAAACCAAAGTATTCATATTTAACTAATTTTATCATTTGAAATCTCAGATTAATCTCAAATATTAGAACATCTCAGTGTTAAAGTATTTTTGGAAAAGTACAGAACAAATCAAGATATCTGATATGTTTGAGATCTCTTATAAATTTTTCATACCCTTTTCTCTGCAAAAGCCAATAGCAAGTCACTGAAATCAACCTGGGGTTGGGGGAGCTGTGGTGTTTAATCCTTAGAGATTTATTTCTAATACTTTTCTAACCAAACCGTTCTGTCAAAAAGCTATGTTTTAATAAGTCATAAGATAAATGGATAGATATAAAACCATATATGTTTTAGATATACATAACATATGTTTGTTGGAATGTAAAACAATGTGAAAATATTTGCATATTGTATCTTAGAGTGATGTCACAGTTTGTTTTTTTTGCTGGTAAGTTACATAGGGAAAAAAATCTTGTTATATGTAAAGGCAGAAAAAGGCAGAAAAATCTTTTCTCAAAATCTCTTAAGCATCTTCTAATGCAATAGTTCTCAAAATAGGGCCCCTAGATAGCAGTATCAATGTTTCCTGAGAACCTGTTAGGAAATCTGAGGGTAGGGTCCAGCAGTATGGATTGAATGAGCCCTCAGGTGAGTCTGATGACCATTCAGGCTTGGGAGCTAGTCTAACCATGATGGTCCTGCACACTCTAATAAGCTCAACATGGCACAGAAACTGTGTGCTACTCAACGTCTTTCATAGGACTTTGGCATTGGGCATACTAGGCTTACTCAGTATTTGAGAGGGAATCAATTGGTCACTCTGTTGCTGTTCAGTCACCAAGTCGTGTATATAGCCATATCTAAGTGAAAACCGGACAGTGTCTGGTAGTATAAAAGAAAGTGATTGTAGCATACTTCTTCTTTGACTTCAACTCTGCTTCTATCACCCTTTTTCTCTGTCACAGCAGTCAGATGATTATACTCCTTGATGTCCTCCAACTACTTACAGCCTTATATGGAGTGAGCATTTCATTCATGATGCAGATGAAAACCCAGAACCTTCTTATAACAAGTATATGGGGAACAATAATCTTCATCCTCTTGTCATAGCATAGAAAAAATTTTCAGCCTCCAAACTTTCTAAATCTTCAGTGAATTTTATTCTTCGAATAATTCAAACAAGGCTAATTCAAAGGTGGATTCTTTGGTGCTGAACCACTAGGGAAGACCGATTATTCAACATACAATTCTTGACTCAATAACATGGGAGGGGCCTCTGAATCCTTTTTGAGATTGTACATGGCAACAATTTTCAGACTTTTTAAAAATGAGAATCTCCTTTTAAGTAAACAAACAAAAACACCTGTTAAGGAGTGATTTCCAAAAAAAAAAAAGAAACAAAGGCATAATAATATACATGTAAGTTATGAATGAGGTTTCACAGGCAGCTCAGTGGTAAGTAATCCATCTGCAATGTAGGAGACATGGGTTTGACCCCTGGGTCTGCAAGATCCCTAGAGAAAGAAATGGCAATGCACTCCAATATTCTTACCTGGGAAATTCTATGGACAGAGGAGCCTGGCAGGGTATGGTCCAGAGAGTTGCAAAGAGTTGAACACAACTTAGCAACTGAACAACAACCAATTATGAGTATTTGCCACTGAATCTAAGCAAATTTGAAATCACAAATAGCCATCCCCTCCCATCTCCTCCTGCCACATACACACACACACACACATACACACACACACACACACACACATATACCAGCGAAGTCTTCCCTAAATAACACTGTAGCCTTGATTATGGAAGAAACTATTTTTATTCTACTAGCTCCAAATTCTATTGTAACATTTGAAATGAGTCAGTTCAGATGATTGCATAGAGAAGCAAATAAATTAACAAAAAAATTCTATAATTAAAAAGTGTCTAGAACATCATGAAGAAGGCAATGGCACCCCACTCTAGTACTCTTGCCTGAAAAATCCCATGGATGGAGGAGTCTGGTGGGCTACAGTCCACAGGGTCGCTAAGAGTCAAATACAACTGAGCGACTTCATTTTCATTTTTCAGTTTCATGCATTGGAGAAGGAAATGGCAACCCACTCCAGGGTTCTTGCCTGGAGAATCCCAGGGATGGGGGAGCCTGGTGGGCTGCCGTCTATGGGGTCGCACAGAGTCAGACACGACTGAAGCGACTTAGCAGCAGAACATCACTAATATATTCTTATTTCTGATTTGCCTAAATCCCTTCATTAATATTATTAATTCTAAAATGAAGGCCATGTAAAAATAATAGGCCATTCTCATAGCTCTCTGTGTTTTAATTTATTGTTTATTATGTCTCTTCAATTTAGTCTTTTAACATATATAAAACAAGCAGTAAGTATTACAAGCTCTGGGTTAAACCTTTCATTAAATTCCTATACACACATAATAGCCTTTAACAATTCAATTAATTACAATTTTTATATTTAAAATTAAATAATTTAGTCATTACAATTAAAATTTCTTTCAGCTGATCTCTCAACTTAAATGGCAAGCTAAAATTAATATTCATTTAAGAAAAGATAAAACATATTAAAATGTTCAGCATGATTAGGGATTACATAGAGACTTGAATTCCTCCGGCTCAAAAAGAATACAAATGATGCCACCATATGAATATATATCTTATTTTTGAGGGGCAAGGGAGAGGTGGAAAATAATTTTAAAATAGTATGTAATGTCTTTCTTATCAGCCTCACTATTCTTCCTCTTTCTGATTCAGCAATGCCAGTGCTGGAAATTGGTGGCAGTAGAAAGAAAAAGCTGCCCTTGCAATTTGTTTCTCCTCTCGGCTCCTCCTTGCCTGTGAGCCTGACATAAGCCGCGGTTGTCACCAGCAGCCTAGGTAGCAGGCAGAAACCCCAGCCTGTTTTGAGACCTTGCCAAGAGCAGCAATTGTTCAGCCCCAGTGGGTGCAGGATCGCGCCTGGCACTTTCATCTGAGCATTCTGAGTCCAAAGACAAACCTCTATTAATGATACATACTAATGATCTTTATATTTTAATTAGAAATGCTTGAGTTAAGATCACTCGCTGAAACCTTAATGAGCAAAGGAAGGCTTACCTCCTGTTCCTTTGCTTTTAGACTACAAGAAAAAAGCAATAAGCTGACCTGAATCAGGTCAGAGCAAATATCAAGAAAACTCATTAGAAATCTGTGATTTAGTCCAAGCTGGAAATGCCAGATATTTCCACTTCAAAGCCAAGGAAACATGAGGTTAGCAAAGGGAATCTTCCACAAAAGTCTCTTCTCTCTCTTTCCTTTTTCCTCACACTCACACACACATACATTTTTATTTTACTTTGCCATAGCCAATCCCTTTAATATTGCAGAAACCAAAAGCCACATGCCTACATCAATGCTAGAGGCTCCATCAAGTTTGAATGTTTTCCTAAGCAATTTGAAGGTTTTGTTATTTTATTTATTTATTTGTCTAAAAGTCACCAAATATTATACTAAATGGACTCAAATTTCTTGATTATTACAATAAAAAAGTAGATTTTATACTTTTGAAAATGTTTTTAGAAAGCTTCCTTTAAACTTAGAAGATGAATGTGTGCCTTTTGAAAACAAAGACAAGATATAAATAGTTTTAAAGGTAATTTTGAGAAAGAAAGTCCTGTGAGGTTCTGTGCTCCTGCTCCCAATGACTTCTAAAGCATCATCATCACCATGGAAGATTCCAGACTTTGACATTATGTACATAAGTCATCAAATATCGAAAAGGAAGGATTAAATCCAAGCTTAGTTCCAAGGAATGGCTTTGAGTCTCACCTCCAAAGAAAACGGGGTGAAGGTAAGCCGTTTTCTCAACCATTTCATCTATATGATTTCAATTCAGATGTTGTCTCAACTTTTTGTCCTCAAATTCAGGAACAAGGTTTCCTGCAGTGAGATTTCCAGGCAGCTGGTGGTCCACAGTTGTCAATCAAGGAGTCTTAGATAACATGGAAACTTTAAAAGAAAAAAGCAATGAAATGATTATGCTAACAGAAATGAGATGAAATGTAAAATGATCTGATTTTCATAGAAATCTTGTTGCACATCTAATAATCATCATCTTTTGAAAAGTTTTGTACGTTCTGTGAATGTGTTGATCAATTCTTCTTGCCTGTTCTTCAGTTAACAGAGCATATTTTTGTCTTGGCTGATGATTTTTTTCCATCACTTATGATATGTTTTTCATAATTGTGAATTTAATATTTTTCTACTGAAGATATCATGCCGAGTTAATGCCTCGGTTTGAAAACTTAGCTCAATGGCTTGAAAAGGGTTCAATGATGCATGAAAATAATAATGGAAATAATAATAATTTCTGCAACTCAGAAGGTCATACAAATAAAAAAAGAACTCCAGTGCCAATGTAAAATGTGAATTTGTATATATTCAAATGTGGGAATCTGCTAGCTTTTCATAATCATCTGAAAAAGGAAAGTAAGTATCTGGAAATGGTAATTTTGAAAGAACAGCAAAATTTTTGGAATCCAGCCCAATTCTATTTTCTATTTTGAAACTTTTTCCAAATAATGACATAACACATAGAAGCTTCATTGCTAAAGATAACAAAGTGACTTATAGAAACAACCTGAGCTAACATAGGGCACATATGTAATAATACTTTTAAATATAAAATTAATTTTGTTTCCCGGCCAAAAAGGGACCATAAGCAGAGCGGTATCATTGACAGTGGTCCCTTTCATAAGCCTAGAGTTTCCATTCTAATTATACATTTGTCTTGCTGATCTTAAATGTTTCTGGTTTAACTTTATGGTTTTCTATGTAAAGTCATTGTGTCATCTATAGATAATGACCATTGTTTCTTACTCTCCATCAGTTCCTCTCTTTTTCTTATCGAACTTACTATTTGGGTTTATTCCTCTGGCAGTGTTGAAGAGCTTCAGTGATTGTTAGTATCTTTGTTTTATTCCTGACTTTAAGAATTCTTCAGTAGCTACCCCATTTTCTCAGCCACTTGCTGTGGAAATAGTTTTAAATATTAATTGGTATTGTATTTTTAAACTGTTTTTGAAGGACATCAATTAAGATAATTATATGGTATTTCCCCCTTCTTTCTACGGAGCATTATATTAGATCTCTTGATGAAAACACTGAATTTCTGAGATAATCCCTACTTAGCCATACCTTCAGTACTCTGCTGCAATTTCCTTGCTAATAACTTACTTTGAATATTTGCATCTATGTTTATAATCAGAATACTACTAGAAATTTTCCTTTTTGTATTAATATTATACTCTAAAACTAGCCGTGGAAAATTACTTAGTTTTCCAACTTTTTTAATCATCTGGAAGAATTTGTAAAACATCAGAATTAGCTCTTCCTTTATATTTTTATGAAACAGAGTAAACCGTCTGGCATAAGTTCTTTTGAGGGTGATTTTCTGACTACATTTGCCGTTTCTTCTGTGGTTATTGATGGCTTCAAAGTTTTCTACTTCTTTTTGAGTCATTGCTATTTATTTACAACTTCTTAGAAAAACAATTTTTTTCTTGTAGAATTGCAAATGTGTTTGGTCCAAAATGCTAAAAAGCATTTTCTTCAAATTCATTAATTTCCACAGCTCTAGTTAGTAGTCCTATTTCCTCTTTTCTATTACTATATTATTATCCATTTCTTTCCCCCCTCAATCAGAAATAGCAAATGCTTATCAATTTTGCTATCTATTGCTTTTATTGATTAATAAGACTTTTATTCTGTCTGTATATATTTCAACTTTTATCTACATTAATTCCTTCTTCATATTTTATTAGTCATTCACTTATTCATCTAAGATGTAAGAATTGGGGCATAATTTCAGTTTGTCCAATTGTTAGTGATATTTGCTTCGATCCTTTACTTAAATGAGATCTAAATATCCTGTTTCTCATCAAGTTTTTAGTTTATTTATTTATTTAATTATATCATTGTAGACTCATGATTTCCTACTTTGCCAGTATGTTATAATTCATTAAAATCATTCATTGTTTGGATATGCAAATTCTACTTGGTTTGGTTACTGGGAACCTTTCCAAGAAGACTTCTGAGTGCTGCTTTCTTCTGCCACAGATAACACAGGCATCTCAAACTTCTCCCACTCCAGCCCTGACAGCAGCATTTCTCAAAGGAGACCTGGATCTTTTTGTGGAGAATAGTTGTTTCAGAGGCTCTCAGTAGACAGAGGTAGGGAATATATGTGAGTATACTCATAACACATTCACAGACATACATGTGTGTCAATATTCAGTGTATTTAAAAACACATCAGTTCCATTCAGCTCAGTCACTCAGTCATGTCCGACTCACTGTGACACCATGGACTGTAGTACACCAGGCTTACTTCCCTGTCCATCACCAACTCCTGGAGCTTACTCAAACTTATTTCTATAGAGCCAGTGATGCCATCCAACTATCTCATCCTCTGTTGTCCCCTTCTCCTCCTGCCTTCAATCTTTCCCAGCATCAGGGTCTTTTCCAATGAGTCAGTTATTTGCATCAGGTAGCCAAAGTATTGGAATTTCAGCTTCAGCATCAGTCCTACCAATGAACACCCAGGACCGATTTCCTTTAAGATTGACTGGTTTGATCTCTAACTATATTTAATTCCATCTCTCTCAATCTACACTAAACACCATGAATTCACACACCTACTGTTGAATCAGAACCACAGAGTTCATTCCAGTTTTCTCCCTTGCTATACTTGTAATGCCTTTTCCAACCATAAGAAACTTATACCCGTTATCTTTAGAATACTTATTTATTTGAACAGTTTCTCCTTGTGCATAAGTGCATCCGTGCTCAGGTGTGTCCAACTTTTTGTAACCATAAGGACTGTGACTCTATATCTGACTCTTTACACATTACTCTTTACAATATTCCACTTCTGGATATTCTCATCCAAAGACTCAAAAAGCAAGCTTGGATGCCCACTCCAGCCTGCTCAGCCTGTCTCCCCATGGCATCTGTCCACCCTGTCTGTGAATACCTCTTCAACTTGCTTATACTCTGACATGCTACACAAGACCACCCATCCACATGAATTTCTCTCTCCTCCAGCTCAGTTTTTTTTTTAATGTATTTATTTATTTTGGCTGAACTGGGTCTTCTTTGTGGCACACAGGCTCTTCTTTGGGGCACAGGGGCTCTTTGTTGTGGCACACGAGCTTTCTCTAGTTGCAATACGTGGGCTTCTCCGGTTGTAGAGCACAGGTTTAGAGCGCATGGACTTCAGCAGCTGTGATGCGGGGGTTCAATAGTTGTGGTACATGGGCTTAGTTGCCTTGCAGCATGTGAGGTCTTAGTTCCCTGACCAGGATCTAACCCACGTCCTCTGCATTGGAAGGCAGATTCTTAACCACTGGACGACCTCAGTGAAGTCACCTGCTCAGGTTCTGACTAAACATCCTGAGCCACCCTGAGATGATGTAGGGGACCTTCTGACCCTGTGAAATCTCTGACTGCCAGCTCACTCTGGGCCCTCCTGGCTTCCCACTTCCAATGACATGGACATCTTTGTCAATCCCATTTGAATTATTTAAGGAGGAAAGAGAAGCAAGAATAAGAAAAAAACAAAAAATGTACTCTGTGCTACACTGAGCTTTTCTAAGATTTATTTAAGGCCCAGGAAAACATTTTACAAGGGCAAGTATTTATTAACATTTGTTCATATCAATCAATCAACAAACATTTATTGAACACCTGCTGTGTGCTCAGCTGAGGCATTAGGGATCTGAGGTTTCTGTCACGCATCTACTTGAAATTATATGGGATACTAAACAAAGAATAGAATAAAGGCTCACTATATTTCCATAACAATAGAAACACAAAAAGGAAAATATGTAACTATTAGATTCTCAAATTGTCATAATACCTAGTTTGCTTAGAAGTAACCTTTCCCTTCTTTGGTATCTAATGTCTTTCCTTCCAGCACCATTGGAGCTCCCTTAGCTCCAAGCTTTTTATTAATGCTTCAGAATGGTTGATGGTAAGTTTTTCTCTGTTAAATTACTAGAACAGACACCATTATTATTTTGGTAATGCCATCATCAGAACTAAACCACAATAATGAAAGTCACAGTATAACGTAAAAAGAACAATTATCACTTGAAAAGGTAAAAGGAAAAGAAGAGAGAGATATATTACAGAGTCATTCTTAAAATGGACTTGCTGTAGGTTGGTCTGACTCAGATATGCAATTTATATTTTAAACTTCATGTTCGAAAAGGTCTACATTTCATGGGGAAAGTGTCAAGCATAAAGTGTGGCTCCGTGTACTGACTGGAAGTGTGGAGGTTGTGAGTGTAGAGCTGAGCAGTATCTATAGCAGACATAAAGGCAGCACAAGGACCCATGGGGAGAGGAGAAGGCAAGGAGCCAGTGATGACAAAGGAAGACAGCAGTCCTGCTGGGAGCCCTGGAGGAGGGCAGTGGAAAGGAAGTAGCTACCATCACCAAGGCTATCATCATTTTTGATGGTTCAAAGGGAGCTGATATTTGTGCCTCGTTCTACATGGATCTAAAAAAAATAAAGTGATTAGATGGCTGAGAGGATAGTGTCCCAGCTGAAGGCCAGATACTGACTAATGTCCATAGCAAGAAAGGACAACTATTATTAAAATCGTTAATTTTTGTCCCTGATGCTGCTTTTCGCAAGATAAATGGGCAGAAATGATTATGTAAGTGATTATTCCTGCCTTTACATTTCACCAGTGGATTTGCACTTCACTCTCTCCCTTTCTATAGGAGTGGCTGAGACTCAGTGTTTCTAAGTAACGCTACTTGTGATCCAAGCAGAGCTTTTATTAAGGTACGAAATAGTTCCCTCCATTAACCTAAAAGGAGATGAAAACTGACTCCTGAGTATTCTGGAATATTCCTTTCCTGTAACAGACCAAAGCTCCTTCATGGTCCTCACTTTCTACAAATATGGTTGTCCTACGTTCTTTAAATGATATATTTGTCAACACTGCCCAGGCTCTGTCCTTCTCTCTAACCTCTTTCTAGCAGTTAACTTGGAGTTTAAAGAAGAGGGTGGCAGAGGATGAGATGATTGATTTGCATCACTGATTTAATGGACATGAACTTGGGCAAACTCTGGGAGATAGCGAGGGACAAGGAGGCCTGGCATGCTGCAGTCAATGGGGTTGCAAAGAATTGGACATGACTTAGTGACTGAACAATAGCAGTTACCCTCTCGGACCCTACTCCCTTTGCCTAAGTTGTTCAATTAAGGTAAACATTGATCCAGGCTGGATTAATGAGCTCCTCCCACCTGTGAGTTTATTGTTAAGACTCAAGAGATTCTGGTCACTTGACACTGAATTTTTAAGGACATATTGGTACTTGTAGATCTTACATGAAGAAGTAGAGAAAAATGATCTTTAAAGAGGCAGAAGGTGAAGCAGACAGACTGAAACAAATAGAGGCAGTCAAGGGAGAAGTGGAAGAATTTTTGACCTTTTAGCTCTGTATCCACAGTCTGCCCTTCCATTTGGTAAAGTTCCACTGTTTTCTCGTAAACGTCCCTTACCTTCTCCCTGCCTTTTACTTTAATTGGTTAGGACTGGACAGGCTTGAGGAAAGCTTCTGTTCTGTGATCAATTTACCTGTCAGTGCTTTACAAGTCTTAACCTCTGACTCTGCGACCCTTTGTTTTAACCAGTGGCAATATGTACACAGAAATACCACTGACATTTTTTATATACCTAGAGGTGGTTACTAATGGATTACTGAACACCCAGCATCACAGACTCATTGGTTAAGGCCACTTTTCCATCCACATTCAGTTCTATCAGTCTTGGGGCAGGTAATCCAAGAAACAGGAGCCCTAGATTGGGAAGTTCTTTCAACAGCTCACAATATCTCCAATTAAGATACTTATTAGAAATTTCAGTGTGTGTTTCTTGTACAGGTCCTGAAAAAGCCCAGCTGATCTTATTAGTGCTATATATGTGCATGCTAAGTTGCTTCAGTCCTGTCCAGCTCTTTGTGACTCTATGGACTGTAGCCTGTCAGGCTCTTCTGTCCATGGGATTCTCCAGGCAAGAATACTGGAGTTGATTGCCATTTCCAACTCCAGGGGATCTTCCTGACCCACATCTCTTATTTCCCCTGCACTGGCAAATGGGTTCTTCACTACTAGAGCCACCTGGGAACTCCATTAATGCTATGGAATATGCTAATTAATTTATCTGTGCTCTCAAAGAATTGCCATAATGGCCACTGGTTTAATAATGTCAGAGACACTGCAAATGATTTTAATGTTCCCTTACAGTAAATGTAAAAGAGAGTCAGTAAATGTACAAGAGAGTACCTTAATTAAGCTAAACTTCTTAGCTTTCTTTTTATCTTCTACTTTTTATTCTTTGGCTTTAATCATTTCATTTTTGGAGAATTTTCCACTCCAGTACACTTGCCTGGAAAATCTCATGGACGGAGGAGCCTGGTGGGCTTCAGTCCATGGGGTCACTAAGAGTTGGACACAACTGATCGACTTCACTTTCACTTTTCACTTTTATGCATTGGAGAAGGAAATGGCAACCCACTCCAGTGTTCTTGCCTGGAGAATCACAGGGGCAGGGGAGCCTGGTGGGCTGCCGTCTATGGGGTCGTACAGCGTCGGAAACGACCGAAGCGACTTAGCAGCAGCAGCATTTCACTTTGGTTTTTGTGTTTGTTTTTGTTGTTTGTTGTTGTTGCTGCTGTTGTTTTGTCTAATTTTTGGTATATGTTTTATTGTTGTTGGTTTCATTCTGTTTAGTTTTATTGTTTTGTATCTTTTATGATGAATGTATTCTTGAATAAAAGAATAAAAGCAACAATGAAGTCAACTCTGAGAGGAGAAAATTATTTTCAGGTTCATCCACTTGGCCAATAAATCTTGCAGATGTATAGAGGCACCATGAAACGAAACATCACTCAGACTAGAAGCTCCTGGACTCTTTTACAAGGATAATGACACCATGTGCTCTATGCTCTCAGGCCTCCTTCAAGGCCTTCTACTTATGTTTGTAATTACTGAGCATTTACTCTCCCTGCAGGAAACAAAGTTAAAGAAGAAATATTTCTATCACGTGAGGAATTTACAGTTGATAGGACATCAACTGTAGATAGACTGTAAGATAGACATGAAGTTAGCTGACAGGAATATAAGAAAGAGATATCCATCAACAGATGAATGGGCAAGTGTTAGTTGCTCAGTCCTGTCCAACTCTTTTGTGACCCAAGTGACTGTAGCCCTCCAGACACCTCTGTCCTTGGAATTCTCCAGGCAAGAATACTGGAGTGGATACCCATCCCCTTCTCCAGGGGATCTTACCAACCCAGGGATTGAATCCAGGTCTCCTGCATTGAAGGCAGGTTCTTTACCATCCAAGTCACCAGGGAAACACATTATGAATGGGTAAAGATGACCTGTATACATATATAACAGAATATTACTCAGCCATATGAAAAAACATGAAATCATGGCATTTGCAGCAGCATGGATGGACCTAGAGATTGTCATAGCAAGTAAAATAAGTCAGAAAGAGAAAGACAGATATCATATGATATCACTTATATATGGAATCTAAAAAGTAATACAAAAAGATTTATTACAAAACAGAAATAGACTCACAGACATAGAAAACAAGCTTATGATTCCTAAAGAGGAAAATGGGGGCTGGGGATGGAGATAAATTTGGAGTTTGGGATTAATATACAGTCTCTACTGTAAGTAAACAGTAAGGATCTACTGTATCACACAGGGAACTGCACTTAGTACCTTATAATAATCTATAATGGAAAGAATCTGAAAAAGAATATATATATATGTATATCTGAACCACTTTGCTGTATACTTGAAACTAACACAACATTATAAATTAACTGTGCTTCAATTAAAAAAATAAAGGAATATAAGAACAAAATAGCCTCTAAGAAGGTAGGCCCATTTGCATGATAAGATAGAGGAAAGAATTAGCCATGAAGGGAAAAATAGGTTGAGAGAAGCCAAGAAGACATCAGGATGTCCCCAACCAAGGGCCGCACCGGCCAAAGCACAGACTGTTTCATCTTGTGTTTGTGAGACAGTGAAAGGCCAATCAGAAAAATCTTGATTGTTAGCATCTGGAAAGCCACATTTGGGCATTCAGACTTCACTTCAGATATATCAGATAAAAAAACATTTCATTCATAAGGCTAAGCTTTTATCATATCAAATGCTGATCAAATAAAAAATAATCTAAAAGAGAAGACATAAAATAAGAAATCTTGAGCTGGGATTGATGGGAATAGAGGCAGAGCGACTATTCTGTGGACATAAGCACTGAAACCTGCTGTTATTGTTGCTGTTGTTAGGAACATGGACTCAACAATGAGTTGAACAGTTTCATGTTCATGTTCTATCACCTGAGCCAGCCTGTTGAAACCTGGTTTTAAGTTTTATTCATTTAGTTACTTTTGGCTGCACTGGGTCTTTGTTGGTGCGTGCAGGCTTTTCTCTAGTTGTGGCGAACGGGGGCTGCTTTCCAGCGGCAGGGTGCTGGCTTCTTGTTGCAGTGGCTTCTCTTGCACAGCACAGGCTCTAGGCATGTGGGCTTCAGTAGCTGCAGTACTTGGGCTCAGTAGTTGTGGCCATAGGCTTAGCTGCTCTGCAGCATGCGGAATCTTCCAAAACCAGGGATCAAAACTGCAACCCTTGCATTGGCAGGCAGATTTGTAACCATTTTACCACCAGGGACGTTTATAATCCATTTTTAAAAATCCTATTATATTCCTCACAGAACTATGCTTGAGATCAGATGTCTCCAAGGTAACTGACCTCCTCCATACTAGATGATCAGTGTATGTCTATACCAGCATCACCTTGTGATCCTTCATGTTTGGAGTCACATACCATCGTGAACTTCCTTCAGTAGAGCACAGTATGTATAAATTTGGTGCCATAAGTGAGGTTGGTCTTACCACATCCTTATTTTTACTAGTATTTTATGGTAACTGCATACAATTGAAGGATAAATTTTCAGTATTATTAAATCATTCATTAGTTTCTGCTTAAAACCCTTTGTTTTTTTATAAACTAGGTATTAAAACATTTTTTCATCACCTAGAAATGGTTCTTGATCCAACATGCAACAAATAAACTCAAAAATAATTTATAGTTTTTACCCCAAGAGCTATTTCTTTTTCTTTTCCCATAGGATTTATATTTAGCAAACTACACTGCTTCTTGTCAGTGTGTGACAATATGGTACAAGACATATAACTAAAACTGTCAAAATTAAGCTACTGATGGCACATTTGTGTGAAAGGGCAAATCTAAGTTGAGTTACTGTGATAACAAAGGCAACACAGTCAGTCAAAGGGCTATGGGGCAGCAATCCTAACATGCAAAAGTTTGGCATCTTACAGAAGCCCAAGGCAATCTGTACATGCAGAGAAGAACACATGATTTAAAGGGAGATTATGCGAGGGCCTTCAGTTCAGTTCAGTCACTCAGTCAGGTCTGACTCTGTGACCCCATAGAGTGCAGCATACTAGGCTTCCCTGTCCATCACCAACTCCCGGAGTTTACTCAAACTTATCTCCATTGAGTCGCTGATGCCATCCAACCATCTCATCATCTGTCATCCCCTTCTCCTCCCACCTTCAATCATTCCCAGCATCAGGGTCTTTTCAAGTGAGTCAGTTCTTCTCATTAGGTGGCCAAAGTATTAGAGTTTCAGTGTTAGCATCAGTCCCTCCAATGAATATTCAGGACTGATTTCTTTTAGGATGCACTGGTTGGATCTCCTTGCAGTCCAGGGGACTCTCAAGAGTCTTCTCCAACACCACAGTTCAGAAGTATCAATTTTTCACATGTATTCATTTAAAGTATTGCTGTTGTTTAGTCACTATGTCATGACTGACTCTTTGTGACTCCATGGACTGTAGCCCACCAAGCCCCTCTGTCCATGGGATTTCCCAGGCCAGAATACTGGAATGGGTTGCCATTTCCTTCTTCAGGGGATCTTCCTGACCCAGGGATGGAATCCAGGTTTCCTGCATTGGCAGGTGGGCTCTCACCTGGATACCTTATAATAACAGATAAGGAAAGACATGGTAGAGCAGTAAGAGGGGCGGACAGCAGAATCCCACTGTCAACCAACTGCAAAGACTCGATAATAAATTCAGTGCAAAGGCATTTGTTTTTCAATATTTCATACCATCCTCTGAGGCCTTTTCTCCCACTGCAGCCACAGAGAGCACAAGAAAAATCAGTTCATGTACAACCAAGCTCCAGGAATGTCTTATTAATTTTCATCGTGTATTTTGTTTTGGAGACCACAGTAAAACAACAAACACCACCTTATCTACTGGAAATCAGTGTCACCTTCCCCCTCTCTTAGCACCCTCACTTGTGCAGCTGTCTTTGATCTCCTGGCTTAATATTCTCCAGCAGGAGACTTCAGGGAAATTGATTACTAAAACATTTGAAGGAAGACATGAAGAATTACCAGTTCTTACCAAGAAAGCATGTGGTGACACATTTACGATGCACCCTTACAGAGAAGAAAGTTCTCTCCAGCCAGGCAGAGGTTGGAACAAGATGAAAACATAACTTCATAACAACATCCTGGGAGGCCCACTGTTCTCCTGCCAGCTGGGCTGCTCATTTCTCCTGTGTGGAGGCAAACAACGGCTGAGTGGGTATGCTTCAGGAGTCCTGTTGAGGGCCTGGCTACAGTGGAGCAGGGAAGACATGGCCCTGCCCACTGTCAAGTGTGCTCCCAGGGTCACTAGGCTGTGTGGGAATCTCCCACCCATGATTCCTCACCTCAAAGACTGTCCAAGGGTAAATTAAAAAAGAAAATAATCCACCCACAATCTATTATTTACAGGCCTGGGGCTTTTTCAAGCTTATCACTGAAGGCACCAGATGCCCCCTTAACCCCCTTATCTCTGAGCTCATCCACAGACAGACTGGATACCTTATAATAACAGATAAGGAAAGACATGGTAGAGCAGTAAGAGGGGCGGACAGCAGAATCCCACTGTCAACCAACGCAAAGACTCGATAATAAATTCAGTGCAAAGGCATTTGTTTTTCAATATTTCATACCATCCTCTGAGGCCTTTTCTCCCACTGCAGCCACAGAGAGCACAAGAAAAATCAGTTCATGTACAACCAAGCTCCAGGAATGTCTTATTAATTTTCATCGTGTATTTTGTTTTGGAGACCACAGTAAAACAACAAACACCACCTTATCTACTGGAAATCAGTGTCACCTTCCCCCTCTCTTAGCACCCTCACTTGTGCAGCTGTCTTTGATCTCCTGGCTTAATATTCTCCAGCAGGAGACTTCAGGGAAATTGATTACTAAAACATTTGAAGGAAGACATGAAGAATTACCAGTTCTTACCAAGAAAGCATGTGGTGACACATTTACGATGCACCCTTACAGAGAAGAAAGTTCTCTCCAGCCAGGCAGAGGTTGGAACAAGATGAAAACATAACTTCATAACAACATCCTGGGAGGCCCACTGTTCTCCTGCCAGCTGGGCTGCTCATTTCTCCTGTGTGGAGGCAAACAACGGCTGAGTGGGTATGCTTCAGGAGTCCTGTTGAGGGCCTGGCTACAGTGGAGCAGGGAAGACATGGCCCTGCCCACTGTCAAGTGTGCTCCCAGGGTCACTAGGCTGTGTGGGAATCTCCCACCCATGATTCCTCACCTCAAAGACTGTCCAAGGGTAAATTAAAAAAGAAAATAATCCACCCACAATCTATTATTTACAGGCCTGGGGCTTTTTCAAGCTTATCACTGAAGGCACCAGATGCCCCCTTAACCCCCTTATCTCTGAGCTCATCCACAGACAGTAAAGGAGCCAACCAGCAAGTAGCGCTAAGTGTATAACCATCACAGCATGATGACATCCAACAACCAGTTTCCAGCTACGCAACTACTGGAAACAGCCTCATACCTGAGTTAAACAAGAAGAGGTTTCTAAATGACAAGGAAAGACCTATTCCCTTTCTATATGGGAGGGCCAGGAGAGCTTTAATAAACATTCCTTTGACCACAAGCTGTGATTTAGAATTGTACATAAAATTAAGGGTATTGATTTACTAAGTTAGATTACATTTACTCTGAACATCCTTACTCTACCTTAACAAACAGAGGAACATAGGAGAGATGGCAAATGTCAACTGAAGCAGAACCGATTGAAGTAGGAACAAATAGCCAAGAAGTAGAGAAGAAAGAGGATAAACAGCCCAGCTTAGTAGAAAGAATGTATGGTCCCAAACCAGATTCTCTGGGTTCAAATCTGGTTTGCCTACTGATTACTTTATGAGTTGAACCAGGCACTTAACTTCTCTGTGCCTCAGTTTACCCAGTTATAAAGTGGGAATAGTAGTGGTGCATTCCTCTGTGAGTTGTTTTGAATGAGTTTAAATGAATTAGTTCTTGTGAAGTGCACAGAACAGTACTGGGTGCAGAATAAGCCCCCAGAGTCTGTAACTGTTAGTGAAAGTGGTATAGGAAGGCACAACAGTTATGAGGACTTGAGTGAGAACAAAGGTTCTTCCATATCAGGATAGACCCAGAAAGGAGCACTTGTTTTAGTCTATGACGACTAATAGACTTATCAAGTATCGAACTGCACATAGTGTTTTGTAATCCTTCATAATCTGCTTTTTGCACTAATGTTTAGTGGATACTTTACTATGAAATCAAGCATACAATTCATCCTATAGCTATATCTTTCCATTGTCACTGTCTTATCACACACTTAAGTAATTTTCAATAGTAATAGATGTAATGAGAAGAAAATATTAATATTTAAGACAAACAAACAAAAATATTAACCATCACTATTTCCATATACTAATGGAGACGGACCTTTGTTTAGGGAAATATCTAGAAAAGCCTCTTAGGGAATGAGGAACACCAAACCATTCATGGTCTGAAGGAAGAGGAAATTATAAAGAGAAAAGTGAACTGGAATCCCTATTAAATTACTAATGGCATTTTCCACAGAACTAGAAAAAATTTTACAACTTGTGTGGAAGCACAAAAGACCCTAAATAGCCAAAGTAGCCTTGAGAAGAAGCGAAGCTGGAAGAATCAAGGTCCCTGACTTTGGACTATACTACAAAACCATGAAGCTACCTATAAGCCTCCTGCAATGCAAGAGACAAAGCTGGAAGAATCAAGGTCCCTGACTTTGGACTATACTGCAAAACTATGAAGCTGCCCATGAAACTGCCTCCTGCAATGCAAGAGACCCGGGTTCAGTCCCTGGGTGGGGAAGATCCCCTAGATAAGGAAATGGCAACCCACTCCAGTATTCTTGTCTGGAGAATCTCATGGACACAAGAGCCTGGCAGGCTACAGTCTATGGGGTAGCCAGAGCTGGATACAACTGAACGACTAAGCACACACATGCACACACAAAGCTATAGTAATCAAGACAATATAGGACTGGCATAAAAGCAGAAATATAGATCAAAGGGAAAGGATAGAAAGCCCATATGTAAGCCCACCCACCTATGGGTGCCTTTGACAAAGGAGGCAAGAATTTACAATGGAAAAAAGACAGCCTCTTCAATAAGTGATACTGGGTAAACTGGACAGCTACATGTAAAAGAATGAAATTAGAACACAAAAATAAAGTCAAAGTGGATTGAAGACCTAATGTAAGGCCAAACACCATTAGGGCCTCAGTCCACTTTGACTTTACCTTTGTGTTCTAATTTCATTCTTTTACATGTAGCTGTCCATGGACAAGCAGCTGTTTAGAGTAGCCAGCTTCATGGATTATTTTAGCTAGATAGTCTGGATACCATGTTGCAGCTTCTGCATCAGCACCTGCTGATTCATCTTGTAATTTTATGTTATGGAAATAGCTTCTTTACTTAAACATCATGAACCAACCCCTGCTAGCTTTAAGCTTTTCTTCTGCATCTTCTCTATCTCTCTCAGCCTTCACAGAATTCAAGAGCATTAAGATCTTGCTCTCAATCAGGCTTTGGCTTAAGGAAATGTGACTGGTTTGATCTTCTATCCAGGCCACCAAAACTTTCTCCATATCAGCAATGTCTGTCTTACTTTCTTATAACTCATATGTTCCTGGAGTAGTGCTTCTAATTTCCTTCAAGAACTTTTCCTTTGCATTCACAACTTGTCTAACTGGTATAAGAATCCCGATTTTCAGCCTGTCTTGGCTTTTGACATGCTTCCCCTCACTAAGTTTAATCATTTCTAGCTTCTGATTTAAAGTGAAAGATATGCAATTGTTCTTGTCACATGAACACTTAGAGACAGTCTCTATGTTTAATTGGCCTCAATTCAAGATTGGAGTAGAGCTGACTTAAAACATTGTGTTAGTTTCAGTTGCATAGCAAAGTGAATCAGTTATGTATTAGATATAAATGCATTAATTCAGATTCTTTTCCTACCTAGGTTATTACAGAAAATTGAGTAGGGTTCCCTGTGCTATACAGCAGGTCCTTATTAGTTATCTATTTTATATATAGTAGCGTATATATGTTTATTCCACTATCTTAATTTATCACTTTCCCCCACATTTCTCCTTTGGTAACCAAGAATTTGATGTCAAGATCTGTGAGTCTATATCTGTTTTATAAATAAGTTTATGTGTATCACATTTTACTAGATTCTATATTTAAGTGGTATCATATGATATTTGTCTTTGTCTTACTTCACTTAGTACGATAATCTTTTGATCCATCCATGTTGCTGCAAATGGCATTTTTTCATTCATTTTAAAATTTATTTATTTTTGAGGGCTGATTGCTTTACAATATTGTATTGCTTTCATCCATACATCAACATAGGTATACATATGTCCCATCCCTTTCGAACTTCCTTCCCACCTCCCACCCCATTCTACCCCTCTAGGTTGTCATAGAGCAAAAGTTTGAGCTCCCTGAGTCAGATAGCAATTCCACTGGCTATCTGTTTTACATATGATAATGTATATGTAATACACAGTAGATAATGCAACTGTATATTATCAGCATAATACTGTATATTATCCTTTTATCCATCCTCTCTTTCTCCCAAGTCCACAAGTCTGGTCTCTTTGTCTGTCTATTATCTCCATTGCTGCCCTGCAAATAGGTTCATCATACTATCTTTCTAGATTCCATATCCATAAATTAACATATGATATCTATTTATCTCTTTCTGACTTACTTCATTCTGTGTAATAGCATCTAGGTTTGTCTACCTCATTAGAACTGACTCAAATGCATTCCTTTTTTATAGCTGAGTTATATTCCACGTGTATTTGTACTACAACTTCTTTATCCATTCATCTGTCAAGGGATATCCAAGTTGATTCCATGTCTTAGCTATTGTAAATAATGTTGCAATGAACATTAGGGTACATGTGTCTTTTTCAATTATGTTTTCCTCAAGGTATATGCCCAGTAGTGGGATTGTGGGGTCATATGGTAGTTTTATTCCTAGCTTTTTAAGGAATCTCCGTACTGTTCTCCACAGTGGCTGTATCAACTTGTATTCCCATCAACAGAGCAAGAGGGTTCCTTTTTCTCCACATGCTCTCGGCATTTATTGTTTTTTATAGCTGAGTAAAATCTCTTTGTGTATATGTACATCTTCCTTATCCATTCCTCTGTCAATGGACATCTAGGTTGCTTCCACATGATGGCTATTATAAATAGTGCCATAATGAAGACTGGAGGGCATGTATCATTTTAATTATGGTTTTCTCCAGATATATACCCAGGAGTGAGGCTGCAGGATCATATTGGTAGCTCTAATTTTAGTTTTTTAAGGAATTGCCATACTGTTCTCCATAGCAGCTGTATCAATTTGCATTCCCAACAGTGTAGGAGGGCTCCTTTTTCTCCACACCCTCTCTAGCACTCATTGTTTGTAGAAGATGGCCATTCTGACTAGTGTGAGGTGATACCTCATTGTAGTTTTATTTGCATTTCTCTAATAATTAGTAATGCTGAGCATATATTAAAGTCTTTGCTGGACATCTGTATGTCTTTTTTGGAAAAATGTCTATTTAGATCTTCTGCCCATTTTATGATTGGGTTGTTTTATATATATATATATATATATATATAATTTATAGTTATATTTGTAGTATATAAATAAAATTATATTATATTATATAATTTATATGGGGAAGGCAATAGCACCTCACTCCAGTACTCCTGCCTGGAAAATCCCACGGATGGAGGCGGCTCATAGGCTGCAGTCCATGGGGTCGCTAACAGTCAGACACGACTGAGTGACTTCACTTTCACTTTTCACTTTCATGCATCAGAGAAAGAACTGGCAACACAATCCAGTGTTCTTGCCTGGAGAATCTCAGGGACAGGGGAGCCTGATGGGCTATCGTCTTCGGTGGCACAGAGTCAATGACTGAAGCGACTTAGCAGCAGTAGCATATAATTTATAAATAATTTTATTTATATATACATATATAAATTTATATATATTTATATATATATATATATTTTTTTTAGGAGAGAGAGCTACATGAAACTGTCTGTGTATTTTGAGATTAATCTCTAAGTTGGTTCTTTGTTTTCAGATATTTTCTCCTGTTCTGTGGTTGTCTTTTGTTTTGTTTATGGTTTCCTTTGCTGGGGAAAAGCTTTTAAGTTTAGTTAAATCCCATTTATTTATTTTTGTTTTTATTGGCACTACTCTAGGAGGTGAATCAAAAAAGATCTTGCTGCAGTTTATGTCAGAGAGTGCTCTGCCTGTTTTCCTCTAAGAGCTCTATAGTATCTGGTCTTAGATTTAGGTATTTAATCCATTTTGAGTTTATTTTTGTGTATGTTGTTAGGGAGTTTTCTAATTTCATTGGTTTATATGTAGCTGTCCAGTTTTTCCAGCACCACATATTGAAGAGACCATCTCTTCTCCATTTCATATTCTTGCCTCCTTTGCCACAGATTAGGTGTGTGGATTTATCTCTGAATTTTCTGTCCTGTTCCATTGATCTATATTCTTACTTTTGTGGCAATACCATACTGTTCTGAAAAATGTAGCTTTGTAGAATAGCCTGAAGTCAAGAAATCTGATCCCTGTAGGTCAGTTTTTTCTTTCTTGAGATTGCTTTGGTTAATCAGGGTCTTTTATGTTTTCAAAGAAATTTAAGATTTTTTTATTGATTTCTGTTAATAATGCCATTGATAATTTGATAAGGACTTCATTCAATCAGCAGACTGCTTTGAGTAGTAGTCAGAATTGCCTTCAACTTTGAAAGAAATTCTACTGTGGTTAAAATGCTGCCAACAGCATTGCATGCTACAGAAAAATTATTCACAAAAGGAAGAGTCATTTAATGTAGCAAGCTTCACTGCTGTTTCATTTTAAGAAATTACCATAGCTACTCTAACTTTCAGCAACTAACACCCTAACCAGTCAGCATCCATTAGTATTGAGGCAAGACCCTCCACCAGCAAAAAGATTACAACTTTTTGAAGGCTCAGATGATAGTTAGCATTCTTTAGCAATAAATTATTTCTTAATTATGGTATACAGTTTTCATACATATGCTACGACACACTTAATAGGCTGCATATAATGTAAACACAAATTTTCTATGCACTGGGAAACGAAAACAAAAAAAAATTCACATGATTGTGGCAATATTCACTTTATTGCAGTAGTCTAGAACCAAACTTGAAATATCTCTGAGGTCTGCCCAGGTATCTTTTCAAATTCCTTTCTCTAGAGAAGTATCCATGTTAGATAAACATTATAAAAATAAAGAATAGACTCCAAGCAAAGACTACTCACATCCTACACACTTTGTGCCTGTATCCCTTGGTTACACAGGATATTTTTGCAGCAAAGCAAAAATTACACCAAAGAAGACTCCTAGACTTTCTAGGTCTATATCTAATTTTAATTGTCTTTAAAATGGGGTTTTCACTAATAAGCATTAAGGGTAATGTTGAATTATATAAAGCATATTCAATTTAATAAGGCAGATAAGTAAGTTATCCTTTAAAAGAGAGATTATTCAAAAGTAAATGCATGTATATTTTGAAGAATAAATTTGACTTGTTTGGGGAAGTTGGCTACCTAGAATAAGTTATCCTTTAAAAGTGCCAGCTAACTTAAGTTCTAGTTTACTACTACTCTGAGATTTCTACATTTCACTCTATTAGACATGAAACAACAACTTGTGAAAAGTTGAGGTTTTTTTAACCATATAATCTTTCACTGGCTATAAGTATTCATTTATCCACTCATTATGGGGCCAACAGATATTTCTTGTGTAGCTGCTATATGCCAGAGACTGGGCACTGGGTCAGGACATGACCTAATTTCAGAGTATTTTATTTAGCTAAACATGAGTTTAAAAATATACACTACCATCCTTTGGTGTACAGCATGTTCCTTTTTACTTGCCAGTTGTCATGAAGGAGGACTTGGGAAGAGTTCCACAACATCATTTTGTATAGGCTAAGGAAAAGGCTACAGTGGGGGGCATGTGTAGCAAACCTAGGTTTACAAGAGAAGATAAGGCAAAGGCTCCATCCTTTTGTCATCTGGCAGATCGATGTGCCTTGATATGCCATGGGTGAAGGTTCCAGGAGAGGGCCCATGCCACTGTATGCGTCTCCCTTCTTATAAGGTGATCATAAAAACAACTCAGTGTGTGTGTGTATTTAAAAGAGAGAAAGAGGATGTGGGTAAGGGTGAAAAGAAAGTTTAGAAGTGAGAATTTGGAAATGAGAATCAGAATACTGGGAAACCAGGTAGGTTGGGTAAAGTTCTAGAAGTCTCTGTAGTTATCTGAGAAAGTAAAATCACATAGCTCTAAGAGCTCACGGGAAGTTTCATTCAAGTCCAGACGCTCCTGCCAGTGCCCCTTGTGCCCCAGTCCTGTGGATTACTGAGCTCGACTGCAATACCTTCCATGGAGAAAAGGAATAGTCTCCCCTCTCATCTGGCTCCTTCACCAAGGAAACAAAAACCTTCAGGGTAATTTTCAGACAATCTGAGGTTCTCCTATATGCCATAGTTTATGCTAGGTATCAAGAATATAAGAATAAATAAATTGGATAAAAGTGCTGGCTGTCAAGTAACTTGTAGTCTAGTGGGAGATACAAGCTAGTATAGTTAAGGCTACCATATTAAATACTATCTGAACATATCAGTGTTGTCCAAGATGCACAGGAGAAAATTTTACATTTTTTACTGTGTAACAGAAAAATCCAGTGCATCAAATTTTCGCAAATATTGCTTTGAGATAAGGCCCAAGAAGCAGAAGTTTAAAAATGGGAGTGGGAAGTACTACTTGTTAGAACATAAGTAAGTAAATAATAATATGCATAGAACCCAGATATAATATTCAAAATTGCTCATACGGTATATGAATAACTAAAGTTTGAGAAATACCACTCCAGACACTGAATTTTCACAAAATAGTGTGAACTAGTCACTCATCTATATATTGCTGCCAGAAATTAGACTCAGAAAAACTAGAACATTATCCAGTCCCTCAGGAACTGATGGATAGACTGCCTGGTTCTGCAGCTCATATTCCCTCATGGTGCTGCCTTGATGTCAGGAAGGTCAGAGATCATCAAAAATTCTAATTCATGCAGAATTTTCCCAAACATTAACCCTATGTAATCAACTCTCTCCTACAGAGCAATCTAGAACTACCATGCTGTGGGTCATGAAAGAAGTTGCAACTTGCTTTTTCCCTCCAGGAGTCAATAACTTACTGTTAGTAGCATTTACTCTGCCTGTGCTTTTGCAGCCCAAAAACCTGTAGGCAGTTGCCTCAAAATTCAAGAAAATGTCTCTACTGATAATAGGTGACCCCATGGGGAGATTTCTCTCCTTAGAAAAAATCAAAGAGAAGAGGAAAGAAAGATAAACAGAGAGAAAATTGCTGAGCTGGCTTCTGCTGTGGAAGTCATTAACCAAGTTGGATTAGTAAACTCTTCCAAAGCTACATCTGCCCTATTAAAGATTGAAGGGCCATATGCCAAAGTGAAAATTAAATAAAGCAACAAAAAGACTGTGCCCAAATGAATTTGATTTTAGTTTTACTACACAGAGTGAGGCTCTGCACAATAAAGCAACCACAGAGAAACTTTGCCAAGTTGTGGTGGTTTCTTAGAGTGCATTAAAAACTTAGGAAGTCTCTGCCATCTCTACTAATGATGTTTGCTACTGGATCATAAAAGGACCTCTATTCTGACTTCTAAGGGAAAACTCATTTACTGAAAATTTCATCAAGCAATGAGAAATTTGCACATCAATTTTAGTATAGTCTGTTAGGCATGACTAAATTCTGCAACAATAAAGTTTTCAAAATGACTAGTCCTAATCAAATAAACCTCATTCCTGTGTTAATCGCCTCTTTTTCTTCCAATATTACTATTTTATCCCATAACAACAGCAAAAAAAAAAAATCCTGGCTCTAAATCTATTAAAGGACAAAGAATTCAGCTCCTTGGAATTAGATGATACATTCAAATGCTGTTATGATTGCAAAGACTTTTCCTATTCCTATTCTGCTCTTTGTTGGTAGAAGTGTGTGCATACTTGTAGAAGGAAGTATCAGAGAAAACTCTAGTTCTAGATAAATTTTATGATTGTCAAGTTGCTTCAAGCATTGAAGTTTAAAGTATTTAAAAATTATATCCTGATAAGAAGGAATTTCAAATATCTTCATCAACTCTGGCAGATGATAAATCTGAATTATGGAATATTTGTTTTGTCTTTTTTTTCTTCTTGTACTTTTTTTTTCTCTTTCAAGGATATGCAGTAACTCAAACCAGACCAAAAATATTCCTAACAACTTGTTTCAAAGAATATGAAAAAAATGTTTCTAAATAGTACATCAAATATATTCTCAAGTGCAAATATGGTTCATTCACTGAATTATAAAGGGTTTTTTTTTTGGTAGCAAATTATCCTTCCCAATCCTTGTTTTATAATCAGTAGAAAAAGCAAATCGGTAGACTGCTATTTAAAAAGTCTTCTGATACAAACTTTTAGAAAAGCTGGGTAAAATAGAATGTTTGTTTTTTTAATACAAAGCATAACAATAAAACAGTAAGGGGAAATCTCAGATGGTAAACCTTAAGAGGGTTCTGTGCGTATGAAATAATACTGAAAGAATCCAGTACTATTAATCTAGGGACTTGAGTTTTGAGATTAATCTAGGACTTAAAGTAGCAATAGAACCACACTACTTGAGATCCTAGCAAAAAGTCATAATCCTTAAAGGGGCTGCTCACTCTGTAAACTGGTGGCTTTGGAGTATGGAGAAAAACTCTCAAATGGCTATGAAGGGCTCTGCTCACAGAGACTAACTAGCCACCCAAGGCTAATGGATAAAGCAGACCCTGCTAAAACTTAGCTTGCAACAATGGCAAAACACATGGGAAATGTACCCAAGCAAGAGTCAAGAGACAGAAAAACAAGATTTGACCCCAAAGAATATTATGTAATAGAACAACACATCAATTTCTAGATAAGTTGAAGTTTTATTTCTTATCAAAACAGTAGGAAAAGCTGGGTGATTACAAAAACTTGCTACTTGGAAATATTATTGAAGGACTACAGATCAATGAAATGCAGGAGGGTCTGAATTATGGAGACAGTAGAACCATGAAAAAATGAGCTGTCTTTTTTGTAGCTAGTTTTTTCTCTGGTTCACTTGTTGATTTTAGAAACTGAGTGAAAGGCTAAGAATTTAGACTTTGCCTGGGCAGAAAATTCTCCTAGGAATAGAAAAATCATCAGAGATTTTAGTAGCCTAAAAAATGGGAAGATAAAATTGGAGAGTTGATGATTTGCTAATTGGAGACTTGATGGTGTTCTCCTTTAGACAATTGCCAAATGTTGATGCTGCAGGAGGAAGGAGGCTGAGGCTTGGAGACCCAGACAGGCAGAGCAGAATTTTCTAGAAACCCAGGGGGCCAGAGGCAAGGACTAGAGTTCAGAAATAACCAGGGGGAAGAGTCCGAGGGCATACAATACCTTCCCAGTTGAATGTTCTGGAGGACTATGATGTAGAGCAGAGAAGAAGGAAAGGTAAACTGAGCTTCACCAAAGTTACAAATCAATTTCGAGCCAGTCTGGTTTCTGACTGGATTAATGAGCTCAGCCCCATTCTTACTTGACTTGCAAAGAGTGAAGCTTGATAAAGAAAGTGTTAAGCAGATCTCTGCAATTTAATATGTACCTCTGGAGTTCAGCCAGTAATAACTTGACTTTTCCAGCTTTCAGAGGCTGTCCACATTCTTTGATTTGTGGTCCTACTCTATCATCAACATTTGCTTCATATCTCCTTCTCTGACTCTTCTGCCCCCCTCTTATATCTTTTAAGTACCTTTGTGATTTTATTTGGGCCACCAAGGGAATCTAGGATAATATTCCTATTTTTTAAACCTTAAATTAATCACACCTGCAAAGTCCCTTTTGCAATGGAGGGGAATATATTTACAGATTCTGGGATTAGAACATGGACATTTGGACATTTCATTAGCCTGCCTACTACAAAAGTAACATAAAAGTTGGGGAACAATGAGATTTATTATACAGCAGGTTAGAAAGTAATGAAAGTGAAAATGTAAAGGAAACTTTTATAGTCTACTGGTGAAACTGTAGAATGTTACAGTTTCTTTGGAGACTGTTTGACAATATCATTTCTTGATGTCTACCTTAGAGAAGACATTATATGTGCACATGGGGACAAATCAGAATTAGGCATTGCAGCTCTGATAATAATAGTGAAGAAGAGGAGCAATCTGATTCTCAGTGGGAGAAACAGGCATAACCGTGATTTAAGTGTGCAATGGAAGCCTATACATTAGATAAAGTCAATGAAATGTTGTTGTTGTTCAGTTGCTAAGTTATGTCCAACTCTTCACAACTCCATGGAGTGCAACATGCCAGACTCCTCTGTTCTCCACTATCTCCATGAGTTTGTTCAGACTCAAGTCCTTTGAGTTGGTGATACTATCTAAACATCTTGGCCTCTGCCATCCCTTCTTTTGCTGTCAGTCATTCTCAGCATCAGGGTATTTTCCAATGAGACCAATGAAATATATACATATACATTAATATGACATATTACAAATCATTAAACTAGAAATATATATATATAAATCTCAGAAATAAAAAATAGGGAAAATTACTGAGTAAATTTATGGAAAATCATAGCAGTGAGGAAGATAGAGCTAGCACCCAGTTCTAGACTTATACTTGTATATGTGTATGTCCCTTTCCAAGTATACATAATAATATACTAATACAATATAATATATTATATATGGATACATAGCTATAGAATATAATATATCATAACCCTGAAATTAAGGGAATCAAATTTAAGTAGGGATTGATACAAGAAGCTCAATCACATGTATATTCATGAATAGTAAATAAGGTTGAACATAACAATACAAGTGATTAGAAAATAGTGCAAAGGAAAGGGATGATCAAATCTGTTTCATATTGTTAGTTGTGTTTATTTAAAGTACTACTCAAAGTTTATGGAACCTCTGCAAAAAATTTATCCAAGAATGGGGGTTCAAAAGTCTTATTATCATTCAATGTACTTTTATATCCACCATAAATCAGCAATTTCTACATAATATGCTAGGAAAGTTATGACCAACCTAGATAGCATATTGAGAAGCAGAGACATTACTTTGCCAACAAAGGTCCATCAATATTCATGAATAGTAAATAAGGTTGAACATAACAATACAAGTGATTAGAAAATAGTGCAAAGGAAAGGGATGATCAAATCTGTTTCATATTGTTAGTTGTGTTTATTTAAAGTACTACTCAAAGTTTATGGAACCTCTGCAAAAAATTTATCCAAGAATGGGGGTTCAAAAGTCTTATTATCATTCAATGTACTTTTATATCCACCATAAATCAGCAATTTCTACATAATATGCTAGGAAAGTTATGACCAACCTAGATAGCATATTGAGAAGCAGAGACATTACTTTGCCAACAAAGGTCCATCTAGTCAAGACTATGATTTTTCCAGTGGTCATGTATGGATGTGAGAGTTGGACTATGAAGAAGGCTGAGCACCAAAGAATTGATGCTTTTGAGCTGTGGTGTTGGAGAAGACTCTTGAGAGTTCCTTGGACTGCAAGGAGATCCAACCAGTCCATTCTAAAGGATATCAGCCCTGGGTGTTCTTTGGAAGAAATGATGCTAAAGCTTAAACTCCAGTACTTTGGCCACTTCATGTGAAGAGTTGACTCATTGGAAAAGACTCTGATGCTGGGAGGGATTGGGGGCAGGAGGAGAAGGGGACGACAGAGGATGAGATGGCTGGACGGCATCACCAACTCAATGGACATGAGTTTGAGTGAACTCCAGGAGTTGGTGATGAACAGGGAGGCCTGGCATGTTCCGATTCATGGGGTCGCAAAGAGTTGGACATGACTGAGCAACTGAACTGAACTGAACTGATACTAAAATAGCTTAGAAATTTACCCTACCTTTTCTGCCTGTTTCATTATTCATAATGAGTATTTTAGAGGTGGGGGAAGCTGTCTTCTGGTGGCTCTTTCTTTCTCTAATGCCCTCTCATGGCCCTGCTCCTGATACTTTATTTACAATATTTTGTTCTTGTTATGTATGATTAAAGATGTGAAAACAAAATTATTGACAAACCTAAGTCCAGAATATAAATGCCAAGTAAATTCCTTCTCACAATCAAATAGTGTCTCACAAGACTGCCTGGACCACACATAAGATTGTTATACTTTCTGAATCTGTCTCAACTTTAAGATATGCCTTTAAAGTTGGTTAATTTTCCTCCAATCTCAAATCTAAAAGCATAATTCTAGAGTTGGGAGCTAGCTCCTTCTACCCATTAAACAATATTTGGACCTTGATGCTGGGAAAGATTGAGGGCAAGAGGAAAAGAAGATGACAGAGAATGAGATGGTTGAATGGATTTCAGTTTGAGCAAACTCTCCAAGATAGTGAAGGACCAGTAAGCCCTGGCGAGTTGCAGGTCACAAAGAGTTGGATATGACTTAGTGACTAGACAACAACAAAACAATAGTAAATGGAGTAAAATTCTCAGTTGTAATATATGTTGCTTACAAAATTCAAGTTACAGCAAGTTGTCCTTTACTTTTGCAGAAATTGTTTGCAAGCCCCAGTCTGCTGGACCTCAAAAATTTCAATAAGGAAGCAAACTCTTCTTCTGGCTTGCATTTTGCATTTGTTTTGCCAAGATGCTTTAGTAAGAAATTTGCTCTTGGTTTTCAATTTTGATGAAAGGGGAATCTTGAGGAGCTTCTACATGCTTCATTGTATCCTAATATCTGTCACTCAAAGAATTGGAAAGTCACTATGGAAATCCTATCATTTGCTAAGCATATTTATATAAAATTATATATACAGAATTTGGGGGAAAAAAGCCAGTAATGGTTTTGGGGTACCAATAAGTTGTCCATGAAGATGAATTGGGTCCAAATCTCCACACAAGCTTCCATTCTGATTGGTGGACAAAAATGATGTTCTGAGACCTGTGATTTTTCTGTCTGTTCAAGACCATCTCCAACAACATCTGAAAACTCTGATCATTTGTCTTTTCCCAGTATAGTAACTCAGGTAAAAAAAAGAAAAGTGTTAGTTGCTCAGTCATGTCCAACTCTTTGCAATCCCATGGACTGTAACCCACCAGCGTCCTCTATCCATGGAATTCTCCAGGCAAGAATACCAGAGTAAGGTGCTATTCACATCTCCAAGGGATCTTTCTGACCCAGGGATTGAATCAAGGTCTCCATTGCAGGCAGATTATTTACCATCTGGGCTACCAGGTGAAGACCACATAGAAACTTAGGAGGCTCTCAGTACATGTTTGTGAGAGTCTTTTCCCCCAAGAATGTCTTCCCTCTTTTTAGGGGCCATGTGTGTGTTAGTTACTTAGTCATGTCCGATTCTTTATGACCCCATGGACTGTAGCCAACCATGCTCCTCCAGTCCATGGAATTCTCCAGGCAAGAATAGGTTTAAGATTTGAGTGAAAAGCTATGACTCTTTGGTTTCTGTTCACCATATTTTTTTTTTAATTATAAAAATCAAGTACTATTCTTCTTGATAAGATAGACTTCACATTTCTTTTTTTCAGGTCTAGGGATCAATAAACAATTACTCACCATGGATCACTGTGAGTCAAACCAGTCTAATGAACAAACCTATCTTTCTACCAATTACTATAGTCATGTCCATGCTCTGGCATTTAATGGCTTGAATCTACCACTCCAGGAGCTGTCTTTGCATCTTAAATGAAGCGTTCTATTTCAATGGCAGTGTCTCTTAACAGCATCCCAAGTTAACAGAACAGTTTCAAGTGCTTTTCAAAGATGATGATGGGACTGATGTTACCAACAATTTTTTTCCCAATAATTATGCCTTTACAGATCCTTTTTCAGAGCCCTTTTGGGCAACATGAGTTAGGGGGCAGGCATAAATGAATGTGTTGTATGTGATCAATCCATTTCTGTCTGTCTTCAGAGTTCTTCCCAAAGCCCTGACTGTCACATATGAGATCAGACAAGACTGTGATGTGTGTGTTTAGTGGCTCAGTCACGTCTGACTCTTTGTGACCCTATGGACTGTACCCTACCAGGCTTCTCTGTCCGTGGAATTTTTCAGGCAAGAATATTGGAGTGGGTTGTCATTTCCTACTCCAGACAAGACTGTGAATTTAACTGCAAAATACTGGCAACTGCAGGATCAAAATGTGAATTACTTTTTTATGTATCTCAGACCTATGCCACAATTGATAAAATATTTTTCATCCTTTTAGCCAAGAAATTCTTTCTTTCTATCTTTTAATGTATGAACCTCAGGTTTTGAACTTGTAATTTGTTTTTAAGTCATTAAATGTTGTTAGAATCAAACAGTCTATTTTCCTTGAGTTCCTTATGTCTCTGCAAATGGTTATTTGGCTGTAGCCCTGGTTCTCTCAAAGACTTACCTTCTGTGGCTACTTCATTGCAGGTGACCACAGATGAAAATTAGAGGGCTGTTTCACACTGCTTGCCAAAAAAACTTTCATATTGGCTAGATTTCAGAGCCTTCAGCCTGAATCAGACCAGATAATCAATTCCAGATACTTTCTATTTGCCTGAGGTTCTGTTTTCTAATATGATTTCCGGAGTCAGTGTCTCTATCAGTCAGGGTTATAAGCTGCAAGCAAAGGAAACTAATTTTAATAGTCAAAGCAGAAAATGAATTTGTTATAAAAATATGGCAGCTGATGAAATTTTGAGAGGGATGGAGGAACAGGTGAAAGATTTTAGAATTAATGCCCATAATCATATCACAGAACCAGCCCAAGGAGGGAAATTCACTGCCACCAATACTGAGCACTTAAGACTAGAGTTTACATGGCTGGCAGTGATAAAACTTATTTGCATCTGATACTGATGGAACTGCTGTGCCAGGAATTTAGTCCTGGAAGCAATTCATATGTGACAGCCAAATGTTTAAGTACTATACCGACTAGTATGGCTAGTATAATGAATTCTTCCTGGAGCCCCTTTCTGACAACTGGCTCACTTCTGAACTACAGTCTAGCACCAGGTTTAATTGGATTTACCCAGGTCACATATTTGTGCCTTAAGTGCAATAGGGTGACAAAATGAATTTTCTAGTTTCTACTTTGAGTATGCTGAATACATAAGGAGGAAATTCTCCAAACATAGGAGAGTTTTCAAAAATGCTAGATAATCAAAAAATATAATAGATATTCACTATTCCTGTTAGCTCAGTTGGTAAAGAATCTGCCTCCAATGCAGGAGATCCCAGTTCAATTCCTGGGTCGGGAGGATCCCCTGAAGAAGGGATAGGCTACCAGTAGTCATGTATGGATGTGAGAGTTGGACTGTGAAGAAAGCTGAGTGCTGAAGAATTGATGCTTTTGAACTGTGGTGTTGGAGAAGACTCTTAAGAGTCCCTTGGACTGCAGGGAGATCCAACCTGTCCATTCTAAAGGAGATCAGTCCTGGGCATTCTTTGGAAGGAAGGATGCTAAAGCTGTACTTTGGCCACCTCATGTGAAGAGTTGACTCATTGGAAAAGACTCTGATGCTGGGAGGGATTGGGGGCAGGAGGAGAAGGGGAAAATAGAGGATGAGATGGCTGGATGGCATCACTGACTCAATGGACATGAGTTTGAGTGAACTCTGGGAGTTGGTGATGGACAGGAAGGCCTGGCGTACTGCAATTCATGGGGTCGCAAAGAGTCAGACATGACTGAGCCACTGAACTGAACTGAACCCACTCCAGTATTCTGGCCTGGAGAATTCCATGGACTGTATAGTCCATGGGGTTGCAAAGAGTCAGACATGACTGCGCAACTTTCACTTACACTATTCCTGATGTGTAGTCTTGTTTTCAATCTTCTTCTGTATATAATTTTTGTCATAAGTATATTGGATATAAATTGCATAAAGTCTTCTTTCCTCGGTCTTATTTTGGCCTTTTTTTTTTTTTTTGGTGTTTATGCTTTGTTTTTCTTCTTTGCTTTCTCCTTTCTAATATTGCTATATTACTTGAGTTTTCTTTATATCTTTCATCAAGTAGTTTAAATTTTTGGTTTCAGTGCTTACCATTAAATTAACTTCTAAAAACTGAGCTATCATTTCTCTATTACATTAAAGAAAAGAATCCTCCCATCATCAGGATAAAAAAATTAGCATATATTTCTTTCTAACTGCACTCAACTCATAGTTTTCACTAGAATAGTCTGGAAATTTTATATCCAGGATATTTTATTTGTTCTTATTGTATCTTCTCTTTCAAAATAATACTTTGACATATATTAGTGCATTCAAGCAGGCCTGGTACAATCAGGCACCTAGCCACTCCAGCCAGTTCTGGGTCCTCACCTGGAGGGAGGAGGTGTCCCCTAGAGGATGGGGGCACAGACTCACCCCTTGGCACAGGGCTCATTCAAGAGAGCAAAGCTGGGAGGTGAGGAAGGGGCAGCAGCCCTGGGTGCCATGATCACAAATGTGGCCTCCCCAGGCTGTCTCCTGAGTTCTGCCCCCATGACATGCTCCTTTTAATGGTGAGCTTTAACCTGCCCTTCACAGCTCTCTATCCTCTGCCTTCAGTTTCCTGGCCTTCTTGCCCTTTGGTCCCCACACTCTGTTCAGTTCCTCCCCTAGAACATACACCTGAACCTCTTCCTGACCCCATTCCTCAGGGGCTGCTTGTCACTGGAAGCTTCCCTGATCCCAACAACAGGCTTCCCCAATGGCTCAGCGGCAAAGTATTCACCTGCAGATGAAGGAGACACAGGAAACCCAGGTTTGATCCCTGGGTCAGGAAGATCCCCTGGAGGAAGAAATGTCAACCCACTCCTGTATTCTATCATGAAAAATCCCATGGACAGAGGAGCCTGGCAGGCTATAGTTCACAGGGTTGCAAAGAGTCAGACACAACTGAGTGACTAAGCACACATATACACAGAGCATAAATATGTTAATTTTTTCACAACTCAGATTTTCCATATACTTTAGATATTCATTTGGTTTCATTTATTAAGTAGCTAAAGAAAATTTTCTAACATTTTTTTTT
>SJYC01067000.1:0-29336 GCA_006408675.1 Madoqua kirkii
TCTTTATGTCCTTGTGAGGGGAAGGATGAGCTGATAAAAGATCCCATGGAAGAGCAAATATGCAGTGATAATTTCAAGATGATATGATCAATAACATGACTGAGTAATTTGAAAAAGGAATTATTTTAAAAAGGACCATTAGAAGATACATACGCTTGTGGTACTCGTGGTAAAAGAATCTACCTGCCAATGCAGGAGACACAAGAGACATAGTTTCCATCCCTGGGTCAGGAAGACCCTTTGGAGTAGAAAATGGCAACCCACTCCAGTACTCTTGCCTGGAAAATCCTATGGACAGAGGAACCTGGTGGGCTACAGTCCAAGGGGCCTCAGAGTTGGATAGGACTTAGCAACTTAATAAAGACAAGAACAACCCATGAGAAGAGTGACTTTTAAATTCTCAGGCTGACAAAGATATTTTTTCTTTCAAATTCATCATGATTACTGCTTTAAATGGTATTAGTAAACCAATCACTGATTTCTGAATTAGAAATAGTTGTATTCCCCTATTTGGAAGATAATTTAGTCAATTATACCATAAGAATAATGAAACAATTCATAGGCTACTTGAGAAGATAATCTTCCTCTCAAATATAAGCATTTATGATCATCTATACTCAGAAAGGCATTTCCGTGGTGGCTCAGATGATAAAGAATCTGCCCATGATGCGGAAGACCCAGGTTTGATCTCTGGGTCAGGAAGATTCCCTGGAGAAGGAAATGGCAACCCAGTCCAGTATTCTTGCCTGGAGAATCCCATGGATGGAGGAATTTGGCAGGCTACCGTCTATGGGGTCTCAAAGAGTCAGACATGGTTGAGCAACTAACACTAACTAACTATACTCAGGAAACTGTCTATGTACATTCCCTATTTGTGACTGACGTGTTTCCAAGGTTGATTTCTTTTTCCCCTCAGCACATTAGATGTCCCATGCTGTTAGTTAATTTGGTTCCAGTCATTCACAGGGCATTTTCTGCAATTTTTAGTCCTTTCTTTCAAACACATGGTAAAGATACCAACTATTTGCTGTGAAATGAAGCCAGAAGGATATGCTGAGATTGTGGACTTGTTACTAATGTGAACAGGCCACAAACACCATCTTACTTAGTGCTTTCACCACATCTCATCTTCGATATTAGTGTAAGGTACATACCATCTTGTCCAATTTATGGCTATTTGGCATATTTATCTTAAGGCACCAGAAATGCACAGGCAGGGGGATTCATGAGCACTAAACCCACCCTTCCATATAGGGTCATTTAACTGTGCACAGTCAGAAACCTCAATTTTAAAACAATGTTGGTAATTTTCAAAATAATAAAAATTTCATTAACATATCACTTTGGAAATGGATTAATTTCTGTATTCTAGTTTCATTATTCAAGATGCATATGCTAGATTGCCATAAATTATCATCTTGGTTATTTCACTCCACCCAAAATACATCGGAGTTGCACCTCTAAGGCATGCAGACATAAGCAGCGGCTCCTACCTCATGGTGGGTTTATGATGATGGGAAGCAAATTCCCACAGACAGCCCCTTTAGGAGGGGCAGTCATCAGTTTTGTTTTAAAGATCACAGATTATTTTTTAAATGCCTTCTCAGCTAAAATACAACCTATTTACATATCTGGGATAACCTTTTGCCATTGTTAGAAGGCATCTGATTTTAAGTAAGTCATTTCAAAAATGGCAGACGGAAGCAAGAGCAGAGTTTGCTTAGCAGTTAAAGGTAACAAGGCTTCCCAGGTGGCACAGTGGTAAAGAATCTGCCTGCCAATGCAGGAGACACAAGAGATGCAGGTTCAGTTCCTGGGTCGGGAAGTTCCCCTGGAGGAGGAAACGGCAACCCACTCCAGTATTCTCACCTCGGAAATCCCATAGCCAGAGGAGCCTGATGGGCTGCAGTCCATAGGGTCATAAAGAGCGGGACATAACTGAGGTACTAAGCAAGCACCTCCTAAAGGTAACAGGCCTTTCTTGGAGTTTGGGACTGAGGGCACTGGGATTAATGATGACCGTGTGAGGGGGCAGGGTGGGAGGGAGGTGGGTGACACGGGGGGGATATATGTTTACACATGGCCGATTCATTTCATTGTACAGCAGAAACTAACACAATATTGTAGAGCAACTGTACTTCAACTAGAAAAAAAAGATGATGATGTAATATCATGTTTGGAAAGTTGGGAGTAAAAACACTGAGGGAAGGGGAGGAAAAATGGCCACTAACCAGAAACTGCCGGATGCCTGAGTGCTGCTGTCAAGAAACCCACTTGACACCTCACTTCTTCCTATCGTGAAAGTCCAAGTTAGGGGGCTAATATTTTGCTCTTTCTTCAACTTTCCTCTTTTCTAATTAAAAAAAAAATTACAGCATTTTGGAATTCTCTCCAGCTGCATGAGTTTAGCAGAGATGAATCTGCCAACAGAGCTAAGTCAAACAGAAAAGCTGGGACTTTAAATTGCCTGTATCCCAAACCATCAAGTCTTTAGCCTTCTGGAATGGATTTACTCTTAAAAATGAATGCGAGTAAACTAACGCCCCAGTACAAATAAGGCTGAGCTACTGAAAAGCCTCCACAGAGTTTCTGCCCCTCTAAAACTGCAAAGGAAAGGAAAGCAATTTAACACAAATAGAACCTTCTTCTTCATTGATGGTCGCACCAGCTAGTTTGCACTTGTCAACACATTCTTCTTGGGCTTGGCCATCTGCAGACAGGTAGCATTCAATGCAGCTCCTGTGAACATTAGTCAATAGAGTTAATCAGTTTTGTGATGGTATAAAAATGGATATGCAATTGGGATATTGCTTTCATGCTGTTACTGTAATTCTGGCTATAGAAATGTCTCAGGATGTTGTGTTTTGTTACTTTCAGAAAGATGGTTGGGTGATATCCAAGAGGAAACTGCTTTAGTCTGAATTCACCTCAGTAATCAGTGCTCCCTACTCCAGTGTTCTTGCCTGGAGAATCCCAGGGACGGGGGAGCCTGGTGGGCTGCCATCTATGGGGTCTCACAGAGTCGGACACGACTGAAGCGACTTAGCAGCTGCAGTAGCAGCAAGCCAGCCTTGATAATAGCTACTATGCTCATTATCGTTAATAATTGCTTCTAATTGGTTAGATTAAAAAAAAATTCCCCAACAAAAAAAAATCCCAATTATTTTGGTTTTTAATTTAGCTATATTTTCATTATACATTTTCCTGGGAAGAGTTTATGCTGCTAAAATAAGATTAGAGACTAGATAAAGTGTGAATTTCTTAATAGAAATGGTCTGTATTTTAACAAGAATTCCAAAAATTTTCATGTCATGAATGACTGTTTCAAAGATTCACTTTTCTGTAACTCTTTTGAATGAGTTCAAACCTTGATAAGAGTATTTTCAAAAGCTGAGGATTACAGCCTGGATCCTCATTAATGCAGATTTTTAAATGAAGGATTGCTACTTATTTAAAAGTGTATTTCCAAGAATGTAACCCAGGAGTTAAGCTACCCTAGGAAGAAACACAAGATGGAATCAAGATTCAATCAAGATAGCACGACAGGGAGGCCTGGCATGCTGAGATTCATGGGGTCGCAATGAGTCGGACATGCCTGAGTGACTGAACTGAACTGACTGAGGCTATACAGCAAAAGTAAAACTTAGATTCTGAATTAGTCTTGTGCTGAAAATCACTTTACAAACAGACAGTGCTTGGGGTAATCCAAAGCTGCAAAAGTTTTCTTACTGTGGGCACTCATCATACGGCCTCTCTCTTACTCTGGCCCAGGAAAAGTATGCTCTTCCAAGCACTGGAAACACTCCCCATTCCCACTCATGCCTTACCACCTCTCAGCCGAAACCGCACTTCTTTAGGCAAGCTTTCCTAGCCCTTATCAGTTCCCTTGCAGTGGAAGCCTCTGAATTCCTCTGCTGGAAGGTCTTAGGAGCAGCACTCTGTGGAGTGGGGATAGGAATCTTATCTGGAAGTTGCCTTTGCAAGCACACTGCACTTATCAAGGTTATATATTTACTTGAGGTGGTTTTATAGGGGGCTGCTGAAGATTGTGGAAGCCTTAAAACCTCTGTCTCTTTGTGTACCCCACTGATGGCTGCCCAAGCTAGCCTGGTAGCTTTATCTCCTGCCAGAGAATTCTATTGTTCCCTCTTTATCCCCTATTATAACTGTCAGCCTAGATATCATTATAACTACTTTTTAAATGTTCTGTCTTTGCCACTAAATGCTTAGCACCTGTGACAGCAGGAACTATAGCTATTTCACTATCACTATATGCTATGACTTAACATATATCAAGGTTATATATTTACTTGAGGTGGTTTTATAGGGGGCTGCTGAAGATTGTGGAAGCCTTAAAACCTCTGTCTCTTTGTGTACCCCACTGATGGCTGCCCAAGCTAGCCTGGTAGCTTTATCTCCTGCCAGAGAATTCTATTGTTCCCTCTTTATCCCCTATTATAACTGTCAGCCTAGATATCATTATAACTACTTTTTAAATGTTCTGTCTTTGCCACTAAATGCTTAGCACCTGTGACAGCAGGAACTATAGCTATTTCACTATCACTATATGCTATGACTTAACATGATTCTGGCCTGTAAGTAGGTATTTAACACCTATTTGATAAATAAGCGTATGAAAGAATAAATGAAAGAATGGATTCACCTCAAAACTAACAAATACCCAGCGGATCACTCTACTCAATTCCTCAAATTCAAACTACTTTGACCATTAATTTCATACCTTATAAACCAGATCTAAGATTGAAACATGTCTGATGAAACATGTCTGATTGGCAATGAACTTCTGATTGCCAAAGGGGAAGGGGAGTGGGTGGGGAGAAATGAGGAAGTTGAAATTAACATGTACATAGTACTATATATAAAATAAACAAGAATTTACTGTATAGAACATGGAACTATATTCAATATCTTATAATAACCTATAATGAAAAAGACTCTGAAGCAGCTGGGAGGGATTGGGGGCAGGAGGAGAAGGGGACGACCGAGGATAAGATGGCTGGATGGCATCACGGACTCGATGGACGTGAGTCTGAGTGAACTCCGAGAGATGGTGATGGACAGGGAGGCCTGGCGTTCTGCGATTCATGGGGTGGTAAAGAGTCGGACACGACTGAGCGACTGAACTGAACTGAACTAAACTGAAGCCTGACTTTGGGCTTCCCAGGTGGTGCACTAGTGGTAAAGAACCCGCCTGCCAAGGCAGGTTAGATGTAAGAGACACAGGTTTGATCCCTGGTTTGGGAAGATCCCCTGGAGGAGGGCATGGCAACCCACTCCAGTAATCTTGCCTGGAAAATCCCTTAGAGGAGGCTGGCAGGCTGAAGTCCTTAGGGCCTCACAAAGTGGGACACGACTGAAGCAACTTAGCATGCACAGACACAAGCCTACCTCTGTGCCCGTGCTTCTCTGGGCATCTGTTCAGGCACAGTGACAGGGAAATTTTGACACTTGAATAGTGAGTAAACACTGAGTGAATATTGGTAATATTGATTTTCTTACTTTGTTCACATTGGATATGCACGTGTCCCCATTGTGGGTACCAAAGTTAATGAAAATATGAACTGCTGAAGCACATTTGCTGTGTAATACATTAAACCTGCAATGTCATAACACAGCCAGTTTGGAGATTTGCTTTTCTTGACCTCAATTTTTCATTAAGAAGTTAGCTGCCAAGCTAAGAAGAATTTTTTTTTTTGCTGGAAAAAAAAAAGATTGCTTTTTGTTGTTGTTTGATGATAAAAAGAAAGTGTAATTCACAATAGCTCTGTGGAATGGCAACCAAAGAAAGTTGCCAAGGAGCATGAGTGGTAAGAAAGAGGGGAGGAATGGAGAGCCAAGATCATTTTTCTGCTTCTTTGCCTTTTTGAGTCTGTAGATGGGAACAAATCAGTAAGATCAGGCTATAAACTCAATAAGAAGCTCCTCTGTTTCCCTGTAAAAAGTACTGAAAGTGAGTGTCAGTCCCTCCCAGGGCACTGCTGATGTGTGGCTGGTATTGTAAGGGAGAAGCTATCTGATGTTATCAGTGTGGGACCTCAGCTTAGCTTCCTCGATAGGCTCTTATAGAAATGTGACTTTGTGGTCCTGGATAATCAGCATTGGGAGGTAATGGAGACGTTGATGTTCCAGGCTGATGATCACAGGGGCCCTTTGGGTTTGTGTGTTTTGATGGATGCTTGGAGACTAAAGCCAGCAAGAACAGTCTGAGGTTTGAGTTTATAAAATGTCCTTATAACTTTGATCATCATGAAACCTAGGGACAAAGAGACATTTTTATAGATGGTGGATACATTACCGTTTAGAGTTGCAGGGATCGCCACAGGTGGGACAACGTTCACAGGTGGGTCCCGAGGCTCCAGGATCCGTGCAAATGCACTTCCCGCACACACAGTCCCCTCGGCCGCTGCAGAGGATCCCGTCTTCAGAGACACAGGGGTCCGCGCTGGTGGTGCAGTTACAGTACTCGCCTGTCCAGCCGCTCCTGCACACGCACTCGCCGCAGTCACAGTCACCATTATCTGCAAAACAAAGTTCTAGGTTTCTTAGGGCTAAAACCACTTCCGGATTTTGTGGACCATCTCTTTTCATTGCCTTTAAACACCATCAAAAAGACTGAAGGAAAAAAAGAGGGAAAAAAGTGAGTGCTGTGCAGGGGTGGGAAGCAGTGTGGACAGGAGTGAAGTGAAGTCGCTCAGTCGGGTCCGACTCTCTGCGACCCCGTGGACTGTAGCCCACCAGGCTCCTCTGTCCATGGGATTCTCCAGGCAAGAGTACTGGAGTGGGTTGCCATTTACTTCTCCAGGGGGTCTTCCCAACCCAGGGACTGAACGCAGGTCTCCTGCATTGCAGGCAGATGCTTTAACCTCTGAGCCACTTGGGAAGCCCCTGATAGGAGTGTGTTTTGCTAATGATATGTATCTATTGACTTGGTCTCTTCACTGAAGATCAACTAGGTTGCCTGATGTTATATCAAATAGAACTTATGGGCTGGCTTCCCAGGTTGGCACAGTGGTAAAGAGTCTGCCTGCCAATGCAGGAGACTCAAGAGATGAAGGTTCAATCCCTGGGTTGGGAAGATCCCCCGGAGAAGAAAGCTGCAACCCACTCTAGTATTCTTGCCTGGAGAATCCCCATGGACAGAGGAGCCTGGCAGTCTACAGTCCATGGGGTTGCAGAGAATTGGACACCCCTGAGCGACTAACTGTATTTATCGATACATTAAGTTTACTAGATGAATCATCTGGCAGTACCTACATCAAAATCATCTTATAACGCTGTAGATATTAGGCAAATTACTAATACTAGAATCAAAAACGAAAAGATAGTGTGAAAAAGAAATTCATGTTTATTTACAGATATAGCTATTTATGCATTGATAATGAAGAGACAATGATATGATTACTTTATGGCAGCCCAGTGTAATCAGTGTCATTGCTTCAGAGTAGCCAGCCTATTCACCAATGACTGTACTGTTAAAATATTTATGGCTATAGTATTATGGACATATTCATATTACAAACACGGTTCCCTTTTCTTAAAAACCACTTACCTTTAATAGTAGGCTGATACGCAGTTTCTCCAATTATGTGAGAGGCATACTAGACAGTAATATAATGCTTTGAAAGCAAAGTTATCAAACAGTAAGAAAACTAACATATTATTAATTTTACATTAAATATCACTTAACTCTATGTGAGAATAGAACAACATCTATATATACTTTATGCATTCACAACATATGTAAATTTTCTTTTTTGGATTCTCTGTCTGGCTACATAGTTCATCTGTGAATATTTTCAAATTGTTGCAAGTCTCCAAAAGTATTTCCAATAAATTTATTGAAAAAATCTGCATATAAGTGGACCCATGCACTTCAAACCTGTATTGTTCAAGGATCAACTGTGTGCGTGTGTTTATATATTATTTTTCTCCCAGAAATAGAGATAAGAAGCTGTGAGTCCTGAGAAGTGTCTGTGGGCTTGGAGAGGAAAAGGGATGGAATTCAAGGCATGAGATGCCCAGGGAAGAGGGGGAGGGAGAGAGAGGATGGAATTCTTCAGGTGACCAGACTGGGCTGCTAGCTGGATAGGGCATCTTTTTACTGCCCTCGAATGGAAGTAACTCATGTGGTGCCTTATCCCCAATGCCTGGCATAGAAAGTTTTTAATTTTTAAGCGAATAGATTGTTCTGAAGGAGAGGGGGAAGAGCAGCTTAGGACAGGGAAGACAGTGAGTTCATTTTTGGTTCTGTGGAGTCTGAAAGACCTGTGGATGGTTGGATACGTATAGGCAGCCCTGAAGTTTGGGTTTTGTAATCCACCGGGGATGAGTGGCAGTTGAAGCTGATGGGGATGAGACGATCTGGGGCGAGCAGACAGAGTGAGTAAGTCCCTGGAGAGCATCAGCGTTCATGATGTGACCAGAGATCCTCATGGAAGAGCCAGCGCAGGAGGAGCGGCCGCTGAAGAGCTGGCCAGAGGGGCGCGTGAGCTACTATGAAATGGCGAGTAAAGTGTTTCAGATGACGGGCCTGTGTGTTCTTGCACAGCAGTTTTTGGTTGCCTACCTTGCCCAAGATCCTAAGCTGGCATTTGATGATCCAAACAAACAACTCTTACTTGCAAATTTTGTAACATACTTTTCTTCAGAAAAAGAAGTGTGCCCCCAGTATTGCCTCTCAAGTTTTGCTCCTTGGCAACATTCCAAAGACACGTGGGCGTGGTGGTGGCACATGGGTACACAGTGTGCGAGTGCACAAACATAGACGCTGTTGGCACAGGTTTGGATCCTGGCTCTGGTACTTCTGGGCTGGGCAAAGTTGGGGAAATTACTCAACCCCTCTGTGCCTCAGTTTCCTCATTGGTAAGGAGGGATTATTAAAAGCACTACTTCATAGGACTGTTATGAAGATTACCTAAAATAAGACATGACAGTGTTTAGAACAGTGCCTGGCCCATAAATAAGCAGGGTGCGCTGTGCTGGGCTAAGTCGCTTCAGTGGTGTCCGACTCTGTGACCCACTGGACTGCAGCCTGGCAGGCTCCCCTGTCCATGGGATTCTCCAGGCAAGCATACTTGAGTGGGTTGCCGAGGGATCCTCCCAACCCAGGGATCAGACCCACATCTCTTATGTTTGCTGTGCTGGCAGCTGGGCTGTTTACCACTAGTGCCCCCTAGGAAACACAGCAGTGTATAAACGTAAGTTATTATCATGATTCCTAAATACCCAGTAGGAAGAATTTGATAGCAAAATTATCCAGCAGTATTAAAACTCCAGTAATTATAAAAACCAAACAAATGTGACAGAAATCCCAAGTGAGGCAGGTTTCCATTTTTTGGAGATGCTGCCATATTCATTGCAGAAAGAAGGATTCTGATTTCTCTCTTGTAAACTTTGGTCCAGTAGGTGGTTACTTTTCTGTCTTCATGACTCGGCCTTAAGAGGCATGGAGTAAGTAATTCCAGAACAAATGATAAACCACAAAGATTTTGAAGCTAGATTCTGACTGCTCCTGGTGTATGTGTGTGTGTGTATGTGTGTGTACACATATGTAGGGAGAAAGACAAAGAAAATATGACATACACTTTTCTAATGAAAGATGAGTTGAAATTTATCTGGACCCATGACATTAATACTGCATTTCATAACCTATTTAATTCATAATTGAACTAATTAATTTGAAGCTAAGAATAGTTAGCTGATTTAGGCCAAAACCATTCAGTTACTTTTTATACGTAAACTGTCATCTAAACTTCAATGACTTTTTGTTTATCCTTATCAAAGGGGGAAACTTACTTTCATGATAGGGAGAGATTTCTATATTAAAGTTTATTCTGAAAAATGCATATAGTGCATAAATATTGTCAAATGAAATGAGCATTTTGAAAGGCTTTAAGAATGCCCAAGTGTATCGCTCCATATAAAAATTACTTGGCAGAAATTTTAGAAAACCCTTCTAAGAGCTCCTTGCAGAGTTTAGAAACTCTCCTTTCTTTGGGACTTCAGAACCATTAACTGAGTCACAAAAGTTGTTAATTGATATCCACAAACAACTTCTTATCTAAAGTACCTGTTCATACAACAATAGCTGTATAATGACTTCATGTAGAAACAAGATGATCATCAAAGATCAAGGAAAAATTATTAGGCTCTTTTGATAGAGACAGATCTTTCTGGAATGTGACTGATAATTAAGAGCACAATGGTAGGAAGTTTTTTTTTCTATAATGCTGTTTGTTTGTTGGAGTTTCCAGTTTCTTAGAATCAATATTTTAAAGACTAATGGAATTGAGACAAGGGAAAAAAAAATCAGTGGAGCCCTATATCTTACAGATGGATGGAAGAAGGTGTATGGGAAGAACATTATGATAATAGCCCTTTGGAAAAGCAACACATTGCACAGTCTATTTGTTATAAAATAAGTAGATTTACTTGAGAAGTGGGGGCTTCCCAGCTGGCTCTAGTGGTAAAGAACCCAGCTGCTAGTGCAGAAGACTAAGAGATGTAGATTCAGTTCCTGGGTTGGGAAGATCCCCTAGAGCAGGAAATGGCAATCCACTCCCGCATTCTTACCTGGAGAATCCCATGGGCAGAGGAGCCTGCTGGGCTACAGTTCATGGGATTGCAAAGAGTCAGACATGACTGAAGCAACTTAGCACGCACACAGGCCCATGAAAAGTGAGGCTGTGTTATAATCAGGCTGCTGTTGGAAACAACAGCATCAAGAGCACATGTGTTCACAGGCCAGGATCAATTTTACCCCCACACAAAGCACCATGCCAGGCACAGAGTACTATTCCATTACTCTTTTTTGAATTTAAAGCTAAGAATAGTTAGGTGATTCAGGCCAAAACTATTCATTTACTTTTGTACTTTTTGTACTTGATTGTGCTTTTAAAAGAAAGTTACAGAGTGACATCATTTGAGATGTTACTAAACACGAAATTGCTTTTGAGAAACAGTCGTGGTTGCGGATGGGGAAGTACTCCAATAGATGAAGGAAAAGGGCACTGGTAAAGTTTTCTGAGTCCAATTGCAGAAATAATTGTATTTTCTATATAAAATTTCTTTAGTGATCACTGTATCTGATACAAAAAGAGGCAGTATTGTCAGACCGTCTGAACTACAAATGGACAGATCAGATTGACTCTTTGAATTTATATCTGTCTGCACGCTTGACATAAAATAAAATGAAAGACCATCAAACCCTGGGACGAACTGTGTTGCTGAACACAATCCAGGATTTCCACAGCCTCAGATCTCTTTGACTTCAGATTTAAAGGGTAAAATATAGGTAGGGTCAGTATTGCTGTTATGCTGTATTTGATTACATTTCAGATTTTTTTTAAAAGGCGCTGTCAAATGTCTTAAGCACGTATTTTATTAAAGATTTCTATTAGAACTGCAATCTAAGGTCCTGCTGAATAGATTCTTTCTGAGATGTGGTGATGGTCTCTGGCTTCAGGCTGTGTTCTGGCTGCATCTTGTGAAAAGAGGACCGATATGGGTTTGGAAACACACCCATTAGATAAGGAAAAACAGCTTGGAATGAAAGGGGCGAGAAGTGTGTCTCAGTCTGGACAGACCCTAAACTTTTCACTCTCCAAGGGGAAAGAAAGAAGGCAGCCTCAGAGAAATCTCTTGCAGTAGCAGAAGCCAAGAAATGAAACGGAGGAGCACGTCTAAGGGTATCAGATGGTTTTCAAAGAGCTTGGGATTCTCTAAGGCTTCTTTTCTCGGGCCTTTTCTTCTGAAAGTCAGTCTCTTTTATATGTTCCTGACACTGTGGTTGAAAAACATAACTTGCTTGGTTTTTCTAAAGGTAATGACTTTCTGTTTTGAAAAGCTATCTGTTCACACACTGTGGAGGAAAAAAAAAAAAAAGATGTGAGGGCTGAAATTCAGCAGTCAGTTACTGTTTAAATTGCAACAAAAATCTGTATCATTTAAAAGTATATGAACACATTTGTCATTCTTGTCTAACTAGACTGTACTTAACTATATATGTGTATCTCTCAATTATTTTATCATAGGCATTTAATAGGTAATATATTCTTAAACTATAGTGATCTCATATCTAGAAGGGATACTGGAATGTCAATTTTTCTGCTATTTATAGTTTTTCTCAATCTCAAAAAATTCAAGCAATTTTTCATTTTTACCTTTTCCATAGCCTTCACTTATATCCTTATTCATCTTATTATGCATGCCTGCGTGCCAAGCTGCTTCAGCTGTGCCCAACTCTTTGCAACCCTATGGACTGTAGTCCATCAGGCTTCTCCATCCATGAGATTCTCCAGGCAAGAATACTGGAGTGGATTGCCATGCTTTCCTCCAGGGGCTCTTCCCAACCCAGGGATTGAACCTGTGTCTCTTATGTCTCCTGCATTGGCAGGCAGGCTCTTTACCACTAGCACCACCTGGGAAGTCCCATGAGCTTATTATACCCAGTGTTTAACCTAGTATATCACATAACATGTGTGTGGTGTGAACAAAGGTCCTGAAAGACCATTTAGTATTTTTGTGTCCCTTGTCCTTTGCCGTATGTCCCTTAAGCAGCCTGGCTTCTTATCTTCCCAAAGTAATAGGCATTTAAGAGTTGGGTCATATACAAGGAGCCTGAACTAGAATAGTCTGAAAGATAATGGAATTTGATTACATGCAGTTTTGTGGCATCTGAGTAATAACCAGAAAGAAGCAATCTTTTATCCCCAGGGAAATAATAATAGAGATGTAAGTTCAGTTGGCAGAGATCCCATCCCTAGGAAATGTCAGAGCCAGAAAAAATATAAGTGAAGATCGGTTACCTTAGTCTAAAGGTGAATGCATTCAGTTGATAGCAAACATTTATTGAGCACCTATTATGTCCAGGCGGCTGTGGCAGGGGCCAAGGATGCAAAGCTCCTCCTTGACACCTGCACAGTCTCCCAGGAAGGTGGATTTGGACGTAGCCTACCTCCGCAGAGCAGCCCCTTGTGTCTCACGCAGGAGAAGTTGTCACACTGGCAGTAAGGCCCGTAAATGTTTCCATAGGGGGACAGGTGGCAGACACACTGCCCGCAGTAGCAGTCGCCTCTCCCGCTGCACGAGGGGAGCTCTGGGGCCTCTTTGCAGGACTCGGTGCTCAGTGTGTCCTCCCCGCACTCGCAGTGGTGGCCCATGTGTCCAGGGTTGCAGGCGCACACCCCGCACTGGAAGGAGCCCTTGCCGTTGTTGCACTTGGAGCTGTTCACCTCCGCTTCTTTCTGGCAGTCACAGCTGCATTCCGGGCTGACGAGGATTTCCAGAGCATCCCCCAGCCCCACAGGCTTGAGGATAACGTGCCTGCTCCTTCTCTCACAGTTTGGTAAACTCACAGTCACGTTGAATGAAGCCTGGAAAAGAAAATACTAATTATCTTCTTCTAATCACCAAAATAATGGCCACCCACTCCAGTGTTCTTGCCTGGAGAATCCCAGGGACGGCGGGGCCTGGTGGGCTGCCGTCTATGGGGTTGCACAGAATGGGACATGACTGACGCAACTTAGCAGCAGCAGCAGTCACCAAAATGATCTTCCCTTGTGGCTCAATGGCAAAGAATCTGCCTGCTAATGCAGGAGATGTGGGCTCAATCCCTGGGTCAGGAAGAGCCTCTGGAGAAAGAAATGGCAGTTCACTCCAGTATTCTTGCCAGGCAACCCCATGGACAGAGAAACCTGGTGGGCTACAGTCCACGGGGTCACAAAAGAGTCAGATATGACTTAGTGACTAAACGACAAGAGCAACAAGCCATCAAAATGCACTGAAGTATACAGAGCCCGTGGGGATCCGCTTTCCTGGAAGCATTTATTAGGAAATCTTTGAAAATCGCTTTTGAAATTCTTGAAAAGAGAAGCCCAGCTTTACTGCACTAAGATAGCTTCTGAGAGATCATCTGAATGACTCTTCAGATGCTCTGCTGATCTCTGCTTACCGTGTCTCCCACCTTCATGTGAGAGCATTTCTTTTGGTGTGGAAAGGGGACCCCGCCGTTGCAGAGGGCTGTGAATGACAGGTTTAGTCCTTCTGTGTCTCCCAACACTTCCAGCTCCACCTCAGACCGCAGTTCCTTTAGATGAGACATAAAGAGCTGAACAAGATCACAACCAAAAAACAGATCCAGAAGAGCAGAATCTGTGATCATGTTCATTACACAGCAAATGAATAAAATTCAATCTGGTCTCAAAGAAATTTACCAGGTCACCAGTCAAGCAAGAAAGCGAGTAACACACACACACACACACACACACACACACACACACAAGCATATTTTATCAAATCTAAGATGCCGTCCATTACAAGATTCACTGTTATTTTATGACAATTAAACTATGACAAAATACTTTGAGATTATTCAGCACTACATATGAATTAAACCTGTCAGTTCATCATTGATTTAAAAATTATTTTATTCATCTTGAGGGTTTGGCAAATTTCTCTAGTCCTGAATTGCAAGGACTGGATTATAGTCCAGTCTTATGAATTATAGTCCAAGCATGGCATATAAAAGGCAAATCTTTGGCTTATATCTCAGTAGCAAAATATAACAATAACTTCCTTTACCTGTCTCCTAAGGATTATCATTTTTTAGGTCCCATAAAGCAGCTGGCTGCTACTCTGAAAGGAATACAGATCATTCCTCCAACAATGAATACTTGCTTTGCTGATATCAGTATTTGCTCCCCTGTTATTCTGTTTTGGTACATTTCCACATAGATAATAACTTTTTAATATCAAATTATAGTGAAAACTTGGAAGATATTTTAAAATTGTGATGTTCTCAATACTTATAGTACCAACAGTGCGCATAATGTGTTGAAGTGACAACATCACAATTACTGCCAAGTTATACACGTGCAGGCAATGAACACTGCGTTGTGACTTTCATCCTGCTGAAGGCATTGGTAAGATATGACTAATCAAAATGCATCCTAATGTGAGAGATGCTAAAATGTGAGAGAAAATGTGCCTTGAAATCAATATGAATTTATAGAGTCCCTTTTGTACATTTAGGATAGAGCCAGGTCTGGGGGAATGAGTATAAGATAGGATTTCTGCCATCAAGATGGTCATCTTGCTGAAAAAAACAAGATGCAATCAAGAGAAGCAGTTAGCACACAGTGTCAGTCAGTGTACCACTAAATTAGAAAAAAAAATGTGTAATACATAAAGGTTTAAGAGATTTCAGAAAAGAGGGTAGTCAGTGAAGGCTGGAGTATTAGAAGACTGGACCTTAATGGCTGTGTTGGATTTAGATTGCTGGAGGGGATGACAATGGTATTTCAGGTGAGGGGGCCAGAAAAGAGAAAACTCTGTGCCAGGAGTGGTTCAGAATGGAGACAAGAGGGGCTCAGCCCAAGCCTGCACCCCAACTGTCTGGGGAGATACCCGACCACAGAAATCCTTGTAGTTTGGAGAGATGAGTTAAGACCTGTGGGAAGCATTTCCTGAAGCTTTTAAACAGGGGCCTGATTTACTGAAAATACCACTGCAGGGAGGCTGTCTAGAAGGTGTATGCAGGACAGGCTAGAGGAGAGGATAGGAAAATTTGAGTCAAGGAAGCTGGCATGTGGCTGTATTCACCCCTGCCTGAGGCATGAAGAGGAACGGGATTGTTGATTACAAAGGTAAAGGAGAGGACTAGATAAAAGTTAAAAGATTCCTCTTTCTTTTGTAAAAGAGAAGTCTGTATTTGGGGGACAAAACTAAATTATTTTTTAAAAACAGAATAAAAACAAATCATAAAATATGAATTAAGTCATACCTCCTCTAAAAGGATTTGAGTTCCTATGCACATTCATTGATAGAATTTTAAAGGCATATTCAGACTCAAACTTTCCTGAAGTATAATTTGTCAACTGCATGTTAGAGGACCCTGCCTTCCTTGTAATTCTGAGTTGCTTACTGTAAATTCTAAGTCACTCCTCTCCCCTGCTTTGTTATTTGTTACACATGATCACTCCTTCCACTGACAGACACAGGCTGACTTTTTAGAATGGAGTCTTTGTCAGAGATTTAAGAGTCATTTCCCTGTCCTAAGGATTATTCACATCATGTCTTAAGATTTCAAATTCTGCCCATTTAGCATTAAAATGAACCCTGCAAATCTGTTTTATCTTAGCTAGTTACATTTCCAATTTATTCACTCAGAAAATATTTATTGAGTGGCCACTATGTACTGGGCACTGTTCTATAAAACCTGTAAAATAGCCGATCCCTTGACTGAGTTTATACTCCAGTGTGGGAGGACAAAAGGGAAACCACACAATACATAAGAAAATTATGTAGCGCCGGAAGGTAATCAATGCTACAGGAAAAAGTTAGGGTGGGATAATGAAGATTAAGATAGTGTGGGCAGGGGGTATAGGCTGTGATCTTTTAAAAGTGGTCAGAGTGGGATTTGTTAAGAAGGTCATGTTTCAAGAAGGTGAGAGAAAATTAGCCATGCATATTTATGTGAGAAAATGTGTTTCAGGAAGAGGGTGCAGCCAGTGCAAAGGCCCAAAGACAGGATGATGTCTGGAAGCAGAACAGCAAGGAGGGCAGAGTTACTGTCCTAGAGCAGAGAGCTAGAGTTAACAGAAGGTGAGTTCAGAGGTAATGGGTGCAGGGGACCAGACCTGGTAGGGTACTCATGGAATGTTACAAAGACTTCAACTTTTACTCTACGTAAATGAGTAGACAATTGGGGTCACCTATAGAAGGGTGATGGTAACCTGCCTGCCAGTGCAGGAGGTGTAAGAGGCGAGTTTGATCCCTGAGTCAGGAAGATCCCCTGGAGAAGGGCATGGCAACCCACTCCAGTGTTCTTGCCTGGAGAATTCCTTGGACAGAGGAGCCTAGTGGGCTATGGTCCATGGGGTCACAAAGAGTCAGACACAACTGAAGCGACTTGGCACACATGCAGGCATGCACAGAGAAAAGTGATAGGAGTTAATGTTTTTAATGAAAATTCTAGCTGTTTTGTAGAAAGCAAGATGCAGGGAAACAGAAGTAGAAACAGGACATAGCGTTTAGGAAATTTTGCAATAATTCAGGTGAATGAGGAGGGTGGCTCCAACCAGGATGACAGTGATTGGATCAAATTCTAAATAAATCTGAGGGTAGAGTCCACAAGATTTCCTGATGGATTAAATGTAAAGTGTAAGAGAAAGAGAGGAGTCAGATCATTTCAAGCATTTTGTCTCTAGCAGTGTGAAGAATGAAATTACCATTAGTTGAGGAGGAGAAAACTTTGGTGAAATGTGTTTGGGAAAGTCCAGCTTATTCTGCTGAATAACCTGGACTAACATATCAACTGACTCCTAGATATCTCCATTTGGATGTTTAATAGAGACATATATCCTGGTTGCCAGGCAGCATGGAGGGCCTGCTTGAGGTCCATGATCACGAATTTAAAGTGAGACCAGGTAGCATGATTGTATGTTTTTCCCACTCCCATTCAGCTGTGCAGAGTGACTGGATTTGACCAGGACTACAGTTGGCCAAAAACCTCAAAGGAGCAATAAGGTTCAGGGAAGTTGAGAGTATATCTAAGGAGTGGCCAGAATAATTGAATTTAAACTAGAGAACCAGGTGAGAGAAAACATCAGGGGGATGAGGAACTGTACAGAGAAGATATGGTCAATTAATTAGAGATCCTAGTGGGGCTGGAAAAAACATTAGGGGAATTAGCAAGAATAAGGTGAAAAGACTAGAAATGGTGAGTGGACAACTGATTGCACACAACTGATATTATGGAGGTGTTTATTGGCAAGGACAAGGTTTAAGGTATGACAAGAGAGTGAAGATATGAAGAAGTAATTAAGTGGGAAGGGAACAAGGTCATTTCAGAATCAGAGTTCAAGAAACTGAGAGCCCAGGATATGAGAAGGACCATATATATATGGGCTGAAATCATCAAAAAATAAGATAGGAGTAGCACTGGAGACAGAGGCACAGTGAACTAAATGAGAAATGAAGGATATAACCTGAAAGTCTGTAGATTACAGCAGTTACGGGTAGTGAGTAACATAATCTAACCAAAATGAAGGCAATCTCAGCATTGATATAATACATCCTATTGCAGATTTCACCAGGAATATTTTAATATGAATTTGCCAAAGCAAGGACATAAATATATGTCTGTAGTTTTCATCTTTTCATTCACTTATTTATTGAGCATCTACTATGAGCTAGACAAAACCAACCAGTCACTTCTCTTCTAGAACTTAAATGCCAACCGGGGAGCTTACCCTTGGGAGCATTAATATTTCAACAGTTTTATTATATGATTAGAGAAGGAAAGAGAGTAATAAATGATGGCCAGATGAATACACATCTGGTATTTAAGTGTTTTTTTTTAATGTCCGTGTAAAATACTAAGCTGAAGTTTGTAGTCACTGATTATAAACACAAATTGTTTGCCCCTGCCCCACTACAAGTCAGAAGTCTTTTATGTTTTCTCTCAGTATAGTCTCTTTCCTTCTCTCTCTTTTTCTAGATTGGGAAGAAATCCAGTCCATAGGTCCTCATGTTTTAAAGTCCTTTTCAGTTCAGTTCGGTTCAGTCGCTCAGTCCTGTCCTTTTTGGATAAGTTTAAAAATTACACAATAGAAAAACAAGTTGAACTACTGCCAGGATTAGCTGCATGCCCCATGGTGACTCATCCAGTTTCAACCACAACTCCAGAGCAAGCTTGTTTGATTTCAGAATAATAGGCACTTCATAATTTTGAGACAGTAAAATACAGACACAAGATTCACTTCAAATGTTTGATGTCTTGATTTCAGCTACTCTGTAAGTTATGTGACTGGGGACATAAAGTGAGACATAAACTCTGACAGAGCAGGCAGGGGCCCGGACAGGGCTGGTCAGAAGGAAGGGGAAATATTTTTGACAAGTCACTGTTTTATAATTTGCTTACCTCCTGTGAAGATGCTAGTAGCCAGCATTTTTGAGAGTCCTGAATTAAAGAAAACTGAGCGTGTTCTAACACAGTGAAGGTTTGCCACGTGATTTTATTGATTCTACACATTAAAACTTTACTGCTTGAGAGGGAGGAAGGTTTTTATAGTACTTTGTTGACAAGCTTTCCTGTCTGGAAGAATTTCAAGCATGAACTAACATGGTGATTAATTTTTGATGTGAGCTAAGAAAACTGAAGTTTCTGAGGATATGAATTAAAAACACTCTCCTCTCATAACTTTAATGAACCATCTGTATTTTATCTTTGAGAAAAAAAATAACACCTTGCTTTTCCATGTTAGAGTCTCAAAATTGGTGGAGTGATGTAAAAAAAACTGGGGTAGGGAGTTTCTTAAAATATGTCACTCTTCCTCCCCTTAAAGACATTTGTGAAAGGAATCTAGACACACCTATTTTAAAAAAACATTCCAGGTGATTCTGAAATGTCAGGAAACACTGGTTCTGTATATGCTAAGTATTGTTATACAGTGCATATGTATCAGTTATTTGTAATTTTAAACATCAAAAATTAGCATTCTATTCATTCGTTATTACGCAACTGACATTTGGAGCAAATATGAGAGCTTTACTGCTTTATAAAATGTCATTTTTTTCATTCCTGTCCGAATGTAGAACTTCGTCTTTGTGCGTGTATGTATGTTTCTTTGTAAGGAAAAGCAAAAGAGGGGCTGATAGTGATATTTAGGAACCAAAAGTAAAAGAGCTGGCAACAGGCCACTCACTGTTGATTGGGTTATGAAATGGAGACAAAGAGAGAAAACACAGCAACCCTGTAGGTCTGTATCTTATTTTAAGGGAAGAATTCTGTCCTCAGGCACTACTTTACAAAGACAAGGCAAAAAAAGGAATAAAGTTAAAAATGTATTTATATGATATAACACTAATGAAAAATTTCCCTGATTCCTCAAAGCAGGGAATCTGCAAAGCGGTGTTCCTGATGTGCTTTGCTGCGTTTTCCCTTGAGTTATGATGGAGTCTCATTAAGCCTGTGGAGTTAGTTCTCATACCTGTTATTCACTGGCAATTTAAACAATTTTTTTTTAGGCAGAGAAGAGGAAAGCTTAATTGTATGACTCATGAAGCCTTTTCAGTAGAATTAAAATTCTGCAGGTGACAATACCGCTGTTGGTTATTACTATAAAAACCACCTTAACTTTATGATCAGGTTTATGAGTTTTCTACCTTCTGCCCCACCTTCTGGGAAAAATATCTGCAAATAAAGTGAACAAAATTTACATTTTGGCTGCATTAATACAGAGAGATTTCTACCAACTATCTCTACCAACAAAGGAGAGTGCATTTAACCACCTAAAACATAGTTTTTAAACATCAAATAAATGCAGAAAGAGCCCAACAGTAAAATATCATACTTCATAAGCTGAGATGATCAGCTGGAGAATGTTTCCAGAGTCCTTCTGAAGTACCCCTACTGTAGCTCCAGGAATGAGTTTTGCATAATTCTGTAAACAAACAAACAAAATAAGTCAATCTTTGCTCACTGTAACTGAGAAGCATTAAACGTGGGGTTCAACCTATGGTTGAGATCACCTCTATTTAACTGGCGAGGAGAAACAGGTTCCTGATAATAAACTGTGTTTGTCCTGAAATTCTAGTTGTGCCTCGTGTTGCTTCCTGAGCTCAAGCAGGAAATGAATGGCCAGAGTTGCTGCCAGGGAAATCGAATGTCTGTGGTGGCCTTAGTCTAGGGCTGTAATTGACATCACAACAGGAGTTAAGTCTCAAATAGAAATAACATGTATATAACGTTTTTGATTTGGGGAACATCCTTTTTCTAAAAAACTCTGAGCTCACTACCAGGAACTGTCTTCCATTTTTTTCTTTTTTCTGTAGCATTGCACAAACTAAGGTTGGGGTCACTTGAGTCCCTCAGTGCCATCAGGCCACCCCTCAGGTCAGTCAGCCCAGAGGTCTTTCTTGTCAGTCATTGTCAGTTGCTTGGTAGAGCAAAGGAGTGAACTGTTTGAATGCTTGCTGTTAAATCCTCCTTTCCTAGCAGTAATGAGTACTCTCTTAGGGACGTCAGCACCGTACTGGAGTTGGTTGGAATCACTCCTCACTCGTCAGGATTTTGTGAATCAGCACTTAGCTCTAAGCCATATGCCTTCTCCATGTACATTCCTTCCCCTGAGATGTTGTTCCCACCAGAGGAGAATTCACTGTATTAGTTCAACCCTTCAGGTATCAAACATGGCTAAGGAGTGAAGCATTGCAAAGAAAGCAATTTTCTAGACTGCTGAAAATTATCCCTTCCTTAAGTTTCTGCTTAAAACTATTTTCAAACAAAAATTTTCTTAAAATATATAGGACAGACTTCTGTCCTCTTAAATCAAGACATTCAAGCATACCTTGCCATTTTTCTTGACTAGTCATAATATTAACTATAATTCTATAATCATCAAAGACTTCTAAAATTTAGAGATAGATCACACCCTTACCAAATGGACCCCACTCTCTATGCTTTTGTTTCTCTTGTTTTTAAATAGTTTCTGTCTTCTCGTTAAGCTGTAAGGTATCACTCGCCTACCAAGTCATTCATTCATTTACTATTACATTCAGCAGTATCTATTAAGTAGGCTTAATATGCTGTGCTACATCAAGAAGAAACAATCACTCATTTTGTCAACTGTTCTCTTCTAAAGTGTTTGTGTGCTGTGAAATTAAAAGACTAAATTTATTATAATTGTAGGGAAAAAAGAAAAATAAGCTTTGAGTGAAGAATTTAGAGCATTTCCTAAGGTTCAAACATAGTAACACCCTACCTCATTTAAGTAGTTTAAAAAATGCACAAAACTAAATTAGAATTGGGGCTTCCCCAGTGGCTCAGCAGTAAAGAATCTGGTGCAGTGCAGAAGACACAGAAGACATGGGTTTGATTCCTGGATTAAGAAGATCCCCTGGAGGAGGGCATGGCAATCCCCGCCAGTATTCTTGCCTGGAAAATCCCATGCATGGAGAAGGCTGGTGGGCTATATAGTCCATAGGGTCACAAAGAGTCAGATACAACTGAAGTAACTGAGCACACATTACATTAATTTTTATTATTAATTATAATCATGATGCTAAATAAATCAATCAAGACAAAGGGAATCAAAGAGAGAAACAAATGAAGCCTAGCTGAATGCTGGCACACCAAGGAGTGGTGGGAGGTCCCCCACTAGAGGTGAGCACCCAAGTTAAATCCAAGCCTTCTACTCCGTGTATACAGGAAAATAAGTTTGGTTTTAATTTGTGGGTTTTGTTATGTCCTACTTATTTCATCATTTGTGATTGTGTTTAAGTCTGAAGTGATGGAAATCTGAACTCTTAAAAGAGTATCGGTTGTCCATCTGCTTTGATCTGCATTTTATTATTGAAGGGGCTGTGGATAATCATCCAGGTAACATCCCTCGAGTTACTTTGGGTCTCCCCATCACTGCTTGTTGAATGCGGCCCCCTTTGGTTTCCCCAAGTCAGGTAGAACTTGTCAAATACGAGGAAGGCACCAGTTCATCAACTTACCTTTTCAAATAAACACATGTCAAAAGGGCCATGAAGCATGAGAACTGTGGTTAGCAGCAAATACCTAAATGGGAACTTGGATTTCACTCAAGTGGAGCGGGAATGTGTGTAAATTTGACTGGTCCCAGAAGAGAAGATGGAGGGAATCTTTAGAGCTTGTCAAAGAAAGGTTTAGAGCCATTTGACAAAGAATTCCAAGGCCTTAGCTCTGCATGAAGCTGTTATCCTTGAAAAATGTCCTGGGATCCCCAAGGCCAATATATAATGAATATTTTCTAGAAGCACTAGTTCAAGTGGCCTCCAGATTTGGAGTTAATTCTTGGTTAACAAAGCCAAATCCATCCACTTCCTAAAGTATAATTATGATCCTGCCTCTGTATGACATTTGACTTTCGGCTGTTAGGACAAGTGGTTTAACATTAATAGCATTTGCTGATTGCCACTAGAGCGAGGGTACAAAGGAGTTGGCAGCTAGTAGTACCCAGGGATGACACTGATCATTGTGGAGAGGAAGACTATTAATTAATTTCTGGATGCTGATTCCCTGAAAAAGCAGTGCAAATAACTAAGGATGTGGGCAATTTGGCTTTCTGATATAACACTGTAAAAAAAATTACACTTTAAATCTTGTAGTATTATGATTACTGTAAATATCATGTGTCAAACGCCTCTCTTTTACTAAAACCCTAAAGTGCTATTATAAATTGTCCTGATTAAACATGTTTAATGTTAGAAAAAGGGTGACTTTGCATGCCTGGATGTGAAAAATTATAGCAGTGTGATTGGGAAAGAGAACTCTTAGATATTAGAATGGTAAACTCTGAAAACACAAGGTTGTATGAGCTGATTAGATATGCAGACTTCTCTGTTTGGGCTTGAATTTCCTGGGCTTGTGATCCCTGTTATCTGTCCATGGATTTTCCTAATTATGGATTTTCTCCCCTTCCTCACCACCATGCCACCCACGAGTTCCTGAGGTTGCTTTTCTCACTCGTGTTTGCAAGGTTGGCTTTTTCTGCTCACCTTCATTTTCTTGACTTCCTTCATCAAGCCCTATCTTTTTCTTTTTGGCTCACTTTGCCCCCATCTCAGAAAAAAATATATTTGTCCAACAGTCTCCATTTGCTCCCTGGAAATCTCCTGTCCGTCAAGGGTAGAGGATAAGACAAGGACAAAGGGTGATTTAGCTGGCAAGCATCAAAGCCTTCAGAGGACTGTGCCTGAGTTCACACCTGCACAGATCGGGATACTCTCAGAGCGTATCAGTTCAGGGCCTCTGGGTCTCTGACTGCCAGGACTGGCCATCAGCTGTGGTCTCATGGTTGCCCGAGGGCAGGGGAACCACAGATCCACACACCTGCCGCCCAGGTCACCATGGATAGGCCATCGGGGTTGTTGTTCTCCTTGGAGACTTGGGCTGAGGACCGCGGCTGCCCCTTGGCTGCTTCTGATGCTCTCTTGCTGTCCTCTCCTTGGAGAGGCGGCTCCCGAAGGGACTACCACTACTGCTTTGATGGCACCTCCTGCTGGGTTAACACTCATCTTCAGGTTCAGAGCCTGGCTCTGGTCTTTGATATGGTTTATTCTTAGCTATATCCTTGCTGGACATCGTGATGGGTTTTTGCCTTTGGTGGTGGCTGTCACGTCATGCATTCCTCACCACCTGACTCATCTGCACCATTTTGTACAGACCACGCTATAATATTCCTTAGCAGAGGAAGGGGGCTTCCCCACTGGTGCTAGTGAACCCTCTGCCGATGTAGGAGGCAGAAGAGATGCAGATTCGATCCCTGGGTAGGGAAGATCCCCTGGAGGAAGTCATGGCAACCCACTCCAGTACTCTTGCCTGGAGAATCCCATGGACAGAGGAGCCTGGCGGTCTACAGTCCATGGGGTCGCAAAGAGTCGGACGCGACTGAAGTGACTTAGCACACACATAGCAGAGGATGAGAAGTCAGAAGTCAACTTGCCATCTATCTGCTAGTAACATTTTAAAAAAGAATTTGTAAAACCAAATATTTAGAGCAACCTGCTGCTTTTCTTCAGGCTTGCTTAACTCTTTCTGTGGAGCCTCATTAACACGGAGGGATCTTACACTCAGCCCTGTTTATTTTCAGCATTATAGGATTAACCAGTGCCACTGTTCTTATTCTTTAACTAAACCTACTAAATGTTTTCCTGCTAAAATATATTTATTACAAAGTTGGCTTGTAAGATTAAGAATCTATGAGCTTATATATTCTGTTTACAAATATTTTCTCTAGTCTTTCACAGTATTTTTTTTGATCATTATCTTAAAATCTCTTTCATTAGTGGCTCCTGTTTGTGCATTTTCTCTCTCCTTCTCTCACAACTTTAGTAGCAGTATAACATATACACAATGTACAAGCAATAACTATATAGTTCACTGAATAGTTAAAAAGTAAACAACCAAGTGTAACTACCAAGATCAAGAAATAGAACACAATCAGCCCCTGGAATCCTCCCTTGTAGTAACTACCTCCCAGTCATTATGAAAAAAAAAAAGAATGCAAAAGCGTTAGTCCCTCTTTGTGACCCTATGGACTGTGGCTCACCAGGCTCCTCTCTTCATGGGATTTTCCAGGCAAGAATACTGGAGTGGGTTGCCATCCTTTCTCTAAGGAATCTTCCTGATCCAGGGATCAAACCCACATCTGTTGCATTGCAGGCAGATTACCGTCTGAGCCACCAGCTCATTACTCCTCCTCTAAAAGCCTACCCACTGTTTTGACTTTTCTCAGTATAGATAGAAGTCAGGGGAGATAACTTCATGCCCTACACCAAAGCATGACCTATAAAGGAAAAGATAAATAAAGAATTTCTGCTCTGAAAAGATGCCTTTAAGGGAATGAGAAGAAACCACTGAGTGGGAAAAAGTATCTATAACACATGAATCAGATTTAGTACCAGAATGTCCAAACAACTCCTATACACCAGCAAGGAGAAGACTTCTTTTAGTTTAAACAAACAACAACAACAAAAAATATATATGATATATATATGTGTGTGTGTGTGTGTGTAAGAGGCAAAAGAATATGTGAAAAGTGTTCAGCATCATTAATCATTAGATAAATACAAATGGAAACCACAATGAGATGCCAGGGTACACGCACCACATTGGCTACAATTGAAAAAACTGACGGTGCCCTCACGTGCTTCCCACAGGAGCCTAAATTGGTACCATCACTTTGGAAACTGGCAGTAGTTACTATGGCTGAACTTGACCTAGCAGTTCTGCTCTTAGGTACATCCACACAGCAGAAACAAACCCACAGTATATGGGTGTTCTGAGATGGGAAAATGCGCAGAGAGGCAAACATTCTGTTGTCAAGAGGATGCTTCTCAGTGGTAATCAACGCATGCGTGCTAAGTCACTTCAGTCGCATCCGACTCTTTGTGACCCTATGAACCATAGGCCGCCAGGGTCCTCTGTCCGTGGGATTTCTCATAGAAGAATACTGGAGCAGGTTGCCCTGCTCCCCTCCAAGTGATCTTCCCGACCCAGGGATCGAATATGGCATCTTTCATGTCTCCTGCCTTGGCAGGCAGGTTCTATACCACCAGTGCCACCTGCAATGGCACCCCACTCCAGCACTCTTGCCTGGAAAATTCCATGGACGGAGGAGCCTGGTGGGCTGCAGTCCATGAGGTCGCAAAGAGTCGGAAACGACTGAGCGGCTTCACTTTTGCTTTTCACTTTTCTGTATTGGAGAAGGAAATGGCAACCCACTCCAGTGTTTTTGCCTGGAGAATCCCAGGGACAGGGGAGACTGGTGGGCTGCCGTCTGTGGGGTCACACAGAGTTGGACACAACTGAAACGACTTAGCAGCAGCAGCAGCAGCAGTGCCACCTGGGAAGCAGACATCACCTAAACTGGAGAAAATGCCAGTAATTCTGAAGTAGTCTCAGATCTTGCGGGTGTTGGCCACAGGGAATAATTAGCTCCCACCAGGATTCCTTCTACCTGGGAGGTTGGGCCTAAGGGAGGTGAACACTGGGCAAACTCCTCGGCATTCATAGAACAGCCTGACTTGTTAACCTCATATCTTTCACAGGAGTTGGTTTCAGGATGGAGTCCTCCTGAGCTGCAGTTACCAATTCAAGGAGCCTCGTGAAAGGATGGAGCGGTCCTAGCTTCCCGACATTTCCAAGCACCTCCTGCTTTTTGGCACCTGCATCCTCAGAAACTCAAGACTCCTGGAGACTCTGTAGTTTTGAGGACTCTGAATTGGCCTCAGGGAAGTTGCAGGAGTGCTGAGGAGGGGATCCTATTGTTCTTTGTCTCCTCAGTTCCACGCGGCTCACTGGTCTGGAGTGAGGAGCGTGCAATGCTGAGGGGGATAAGGCACCAGAATTTGCCTGATCCATTGAACTACTATGATCTGAGATAGAATAACTGGCATTGACGTTCCTACCTGACAGTGTCATCTATTTAGATTTCCACAGACGCTCTATTACTGTACTTAGGTACCATTATTATCTGTAATAATATCCATTATTATACCAAGATAGTGAGGCCCAGAGAGTTTAGTTAACTTGGCCAAGGTCAACCAGCCAGGAAGTAGTTAAGTTAGACCCACCTGTCATGCTCTGCCCTGGAATTAGCTCTCTTGACCAGACCACTGACAGTACGTGCCTGGAAATGGTTCTCCTGGTCTAGTGACATCACTGGGGAGCCAGAGAGAAGTTAACAAAGTCTAAATTAGCTGAATGCATCTGCTTCCTGGGGCTCTGTCACTAAGTAGCACAAACCTGGCTTACAACAAACAAAAATTGTTCCACAGTTCTAGAGGCCAGATGTCTGAGAGTACTCATGCCGCCCCTGTAACCAGCTGGGGAGAGTCTTATCCTTGCCTCTTTCTAGCTCCTGGTGGTTGCTGATAGCTCATGGCTTTCCTTGACTTGTAGATTGTTACTCCAAATCTGCTTCCATCATCTCTTGATGCTTGCTCTTCTGTGTCTCTCTAAGAGCACCAGTCTTACTGGATCCATCCTGCCCAGGTATAGCCTCATCTTAATTACACCCGCAAGGCCCTATTTCCAAACAAGGTCACATTGAGGTACTAAATATTAGGACGTTAACATATTTGGGGGGTTGGGGGTAGGGTATAAATCAACCCATAACATTCTGCTAGGGCTCTTTTGATTTCTTTAACCTTTAAAGATTTTAAGCCTTCATTTTAGCTGGAGAAGTGAGTACCTTGCCTGGTCACAGAACTAATACATGGTAGAAACAGATCTTGACTCTAAAGTCAAGTGCTCGCTTGGCTTCCCTTGCTCACTGTGCAAATGCCAACAGCCATGAAGGGGTCGTCGCATTAGAAAGTTAAGACAATAATGGCTGGTACTTATATATATATATAGGGGCTGAGAGATTATGGAACAGTTTCTTACTCAAAGTAGAGGGAAAGGAAGAGAAAAGGGTTGTGGCTGTAATCACTTTCAAATTGAAGGCTACATCTTGAAAGAAATGTAGGAAGTCATGAAACCATAGAGGCAAAAAACATGTTTTTTCCCTGTAGACTGTATTGCGCTGTCTGGTCAAAGGAAAACAGCTCTTTGTGGATGGAGGCTTGCTTTTGTCAGGCAGTGTGCTTCTTCCAGAGCCAGGGGCCAGCTGGTTTGACTGAAATAAGGCCTTCTGAAGGTAATCAGAAGGATTTCTTCCCAAGAGGACTTTAATTCTTGTGAGATTGTATTCTTCTGTTCATTATGGTAAATGCAGGGCTCCCAGTATTATGCAAAAGTTTACCCCGAGGTTCGACTGTGTTACTAGGACACCCAAGATTCCAGGAAGAATATGTAATTCTTTCTGGCACAAGGTAGCGTGAAAGTCTGTCTCTGAGTTGCGCGATACTTGTTTTGCCTTTAGGCTTTTAACTGTCAGCTTTCCACAATGTGGCGGGCAGGGATGGGGGTGTGCTAATTAGATCAGGTGCTGATCTTGAAGTCGGCACGAGCAATGACTAGGTAGTTGGCTTCGGAACTTTGGAGCACTCCCACTCTTTCTCCCTGTCTGCCCAGGAATGTAATTATCTTGTCAGCCGAGAAGCTGCAGCGCACAGCTGAATGAGTGCTAGGCAGCAGCCACAGAGCGATAAGGGGAGACGAATGGGCCCACCGTGCGTGACTCTTCTGAGACAAACACACGCACAGGGAGCCACTGGAGAATGGAGGCGGGGAGAACAAAGGGGTCACACTGAGTGTTTGTTCCTGAGGATACTTCAGACCTTCTCTTAATAAGATAGCCTGCCTTTTGGAGGGATTGCAGATGCCAATCCCAAAGCTTTGGAAAGCTTCTTTTAAAGCTGGAAGACACGTTGGGCTCAGTAGCTAGCAGCCGATGTGCTTTGCAGACCAAAAAGCAGGTAATAGAACTTGCAGGATGGCTGGTAGGAACACAATGAAGGGCCCACAAAATAGAAAGCAGGTGTCTGGGTAGATGAGGACTGCTAAAGACCTAATGGCCCTCTCTCCTCAAAGAGGGGGGGTGGGGTAGACCAGTAGCATGGGAAGCTTCTGAGAGATGCAAAATCTCATTTCTTAAAAAACTTTTGGGCAAAACTCCATACTTTCTTCCATAGTGGCTGCACCAGTTTACATTCTCCCCAACAGTGCACAGGGGTTCCCTTTTCTCCATCTCCTCACCAATACTTATTTCTTGTCTTTTTAATGTTAGCTATTTCTAACAGATGTGAGGTAATATCTTATTATTGTTTAGATTTGCATTTTCCTGATAATTTGCATTTCCTGACGTTGAATATCTTATCATATGCTGTTGGCCACGTCT
>SJYC01067002.1:0-18444 GCA_006408675.1 Madoqua kirkii
TCTTATAGAATTACCTTGATTTCATCTAATGTTATTAATAAAAGCAGTTGTTTGATATAACTAAGTGCAATCTAGTTTTTATGCCTTTATAAGACTATAAATATATAAATGCATTCTAAAAACTTGTACATAATATATACAGTCTTATGCCAATTATGTTAAAGCATGTAAATGTATGTAAAGACAAAAGAGAGGACTTATTCTAAAATGTCAAGAATGGTTAGCTGTGTCCAAGTGGTGAGTTTATGGATGATCTTTAGTTTCTTCATTGTGCTTTTCTCTATATCCTTCTTTTAAAAAAATAACATATTAATTTTATCATCAAAAAACAGTAATTTAATGTGTGTCTTTTTCTTTTTTGTTTCCTTTCCCCCTACACTCCCACATTGTTAGGCCTTCCCTGGTGGCTTAGATAGTAAAGAATCTGCCTGCAATGCAGGAGACCCAAGTTCTATCCTTGGGTTAGGAAGTTCCCCGGGAAAAAGCAATAGCAACCCAATCCAGGATTCTTGCCTGGAGAATCCCATGGACAGAGGAGCCTGGTGGGCTATAATCCATGGGGTCACAAAGAGTCAGACATGACTGAGCAACTAACAGTTCTACTTCCCATGTTGTTGGCAGGAGAGTAGCTGATAAACCACTTGGAAAACAACTTGGATACACCCAGGAGGATTGAGGATGCCCCTCCCCTGTGACCCAGGGGCTTCACTTTCAGAGGTTCATCCTCAACAGAGAACATGCCCGCAAGGGTGTCTGTGGCTGCAGGAAGCGTAACACTGTAAATTGCAGAACTGGAAATGATCTGAAGCCCTCAGTTGCAAATAAACATATTGCAGTAAATACACATAGTGGAATATGTAAAACGGTAGAACAGAGTAAACAAGAGCTTCTAGTGTCTCCATGAATAAGCCTCAAAAAGTAACATTGAGCATCACAGTGTAAATGTACTTAATGCCATAGAACTATATACTCAATCCATAAAAAGGTAAATTTTATGTTGTGTATATTTTTTTCCATAACTTAAAAAACTAAAGCATAACACTGAATCAAAAGGCAAACTGTAGAAATAATATATAGATGAAATTTAACTTGTGAGCCCAAACTATGTAATTGGTTATGGGTAGACATATGTTTTTAATAGTACTCAAAATAAACATGGGAATGATAAACACTAAGTTTAGGATACTGGCGACTTCTGTGGAAGGAAAGAGGGAGGTGGCGTCAGAGTTAGTAATTACACAGCAGACAACTGGGTCTGGAATGTTTTGTGTGTGTGCACTCAGGGGCCCAGTCTTGTCTGATTCTTTGTGACCCCATGGATCCCACAGACAGAGGATTTCCCAGGCAAGAATACTGGAGTGGGTTGCTGTTTCCTCCTTCAGGGGATCTTCCTGACCCAGAGATCGAACCTGCATCTCTTGTGTCTCCTAAACTGGCAGGCAGATTCTTTACCACTGTGTAACCTGGGAAGCCAGAGAAGGCAATGGCATCCCACTCCAGTACTCTTGCCTGGAAAATCCCATGGATGGAGAAGCCTGGTGGGCTACAGTCCATGGGGTCGCTGAGGGTCGGACACGACTGAGCAACTTCACTTTGACTTTTCACTTCCGTGCACTGGAGAAGAAAGTGGCACCCCACCCCAGTGTTCTTGCCTGGACAATCCCAGGGACAGGGGAGCCTGCTGAGCTGCCATCTATGGGATCGCACAGGGTCGGACACGACTGAAATGACTTAGCAGCAGCAGCAGCAACCTGGGAAGCCCCCTGGAATGTTTTATTTCTGTAAGATATCTGAAGCAAATATAGTGTCAAAGATTTCAATGTCAAGATTGAAGAAGACTGGCCAGTAGGCATGTGGATGTTCATTGTGTTACTCTGTGTTTCCATATACTTGAAGGGCATTGTCCTAACAGACCTACAGCCTGTGTCAGGCCATGTGAGTGCTTTTCCCCATCAGGCCAGGTCCTTGATAGCGGTCACCTTAGAGACTAGGTGTTTTGGGTAGGGTGGCCAATGGCATAAACTCTCTAGCTGTGGGATCCATTCTTATCTCTCAGAGCTTAAATAACACACAAAGCAGAATCCAGATGTGTGTCTCTTTTCAAGCCCACACGTTTGCAGATTGCTCTATTTGTCTAAGTTAACAGCAACGGTAAGTAGAATCCAGTGTTCCTTGGCCTTGAAGATCTCTGCCATTTGCAGGAAATGCTCTGCCGTCTCCTTGTGCTCTGTGCTCTTACAGTTCAGAGGCTTTCAAAGTCGTTTATTGTGGGAAACGGCTGCTCCTCTCCTGGCCTGATAGCTAGGAATGGGTGTGCTTTTTCGCTGCAAAAACCCAGGTTCAGTTGTGACTTACTTCAGTGGTTGGGGCTAACTCAGATTCTCTGGGTTCAAATCCTGGCTCTCACATGCAACTTGTTTTTGAATTACTTTGGGTATTAAGGCAGTAAAAAAGGGATTTCCTAGGTAGCTCAGCTGGTAAAGAATCCACCTGGAATTCAGAGGACCCTGGTTTGATTCCTGGGTCAGGAAGTTCCCTGAAGAAGGGATAGGCTATCCCCTCTAGTATTCTTGGGTTTCCCTGGTGGCTCAGGCAATAAAGAATCCACCTGCAGTTTGGGAGACCTGGGTTTGATCCCTGGGTTGGGAAGATACCCTGGAGGAGGGATGGCAACTCACTTCCATATTCTTGCTTGGAGAATCCCCACAGACAGAGGAGCCTGGTGGGCTATAGTCCATGGGGTTGCAAAGAGTCAGATGTGACTGAGTGGCAAGGTACAGCACACACAGCATAGCAGTAAAAAGGAGATTAAATAATAAAGTGAGTTAAAATACTTAACCACAGCAGCCACCTAGTAAGCCCTCAGCAAACCTTCTCATTTATTCTCATGGTCATAGTTACTGATCCTCTCTGGCCCTCAGTTCCAATGGTACCCTTAGCATCAAAAGTAGTTTTATGATTGCCAATCAATTTGCTGTCCCTCCTAACAAAAATCATGACTAGGAAAGAGTTAAAAATATTGACTGATGTGAAACTCTGCCCCCTCAGAAAAACTTTCCCTTGGGATTCTCTAAAATGGTGTGTTCTTTAGGTAAATCACTGGCTTATGAGTTTGTTCCTGCTCTATGGGGTTTTTGAGGCAGACATTGTGTATTTTTCTTTCTAGTCACCAGCCCTGGCCTGGCTCCTGGATGTCTGATGCTATGCTATGGTCAACAGCATGTTGGTTCTCTTAATGTTAGACATTCTGGGTATTGTGGACTTCTAATATATTTAGATCTTGTATTGATGAAACTCCATATTTCTACATGGATGGGCCTAAGAGGGCATCTCAGTAAAACCTTGGTTTTCAATCTGTATCTTTTTTTCCTTGTATGTGTGTGTTTTTCTGGATTATGAGTCTTTGAGTTCTTCAGAAGAAAATCACTCTATGTAATCTAGGGGGTAACTACTGATGATTTTTCATGTTTCTGTCTTATTAATTATTCTGAAAAATACTTTTATCCACTTTACCCTGATAATCCAAGGACATGAGTTTTTATTTTCAAATATTCCTTCTCTGAGGGGGTGTTAATTAATGAGGAAAGTGTAGGCAACTGGCTCTCCTTTGTCTTTATTCCCAGGTACCTTCAAACAAGGGCTAGTGGTGCTAGTGATGAGAAACCCAACTGCTAATGCAGGAGACCTGGGTTAGATCTCTGGGTCGGGAAGATACCCTGGAGAAGGGCATGGTAACCCATTCCAGTATCCTGCCTGGAGAATCCCGTGTACCGAGGAGCTGGGAAGGCTATAGTCCACAGGGGCATAGAGAGTCAGACACAACTGAAGCAACTGAGGGTGCCTACACGCACCACTGAACAAAGAGAAATCAAGACCCTTTTCTATTACCCTTGAATTAAGAGCAAATTATCAACTCATAATTCAGAAAGTCATCTTTTTAATTCCTAGATGATCGTATTTTTACTAAAAGCATAAACTTGGAATTCCCCATTACAGGATGGGGTTGATACATAAAGAACAATGTTTTAGACCATTCACCAAAATTAGCCATGGTACAATTAGCTGTACTTTATCTGTGTGTAAATCACTGGAATTTGTGGTGTTCCCCCCACCTCCAGGTGCAGAGTCATTGACTGCCAAAGCTGGAGGTCATCTGGTCCAGTCTTTTTATTTAATTAAAAACTGAGGCTAGAGATATAGGGATTTTCATTGGAGTAAATTTGTTTTGATCTTTTTCAGCAGAGGATATTATAAAACCAAACAATGATAGAACAGGCTAACAAATGGCAAAGGGCCAATTTTTGTTTTATCTCCCTCCCTAATTTCTCTGCCTCCTTTCAACACCCTTACTGTGGTGAAACACTCAAAAGATGAGGAAAAAGAAGAAAGAGTGAAATTAAAACTGGGTTTTAGGTTCCTGAAAAACTGAAGCTTGTGTATGTTTCAAAAGCCATACTTCTGAAATGTCAGGCTGATAGCACACTGCAGCACCTTTCACGCTTGTTTCTAGATTAGTGACTATCAAGTGGTTAATCATTCAGGGGGTTTCCTTTCACAGACTAGTAAGAAAGCTGGGGGATGGGGCGGGGCTTCCCAGGTGGTACTAGTGGTAAAGAACCCACCCACCAATGCAAGAGATATAGGAGACTCAAGTTCAATTCCTGGGCCAGGAAGATCCCCTGGAGAAGAAAATGGCAACCCACTCCGCTAGTCTTGCCTGGAGAATCTCATGGACAGAGGAGCCTGGTGGGCTACAGTCCATGGAATCACAGAGTCAGACACGACTGAAGTGGCTTAGCACACACGCAAGAAGGCTCTGGAGCTTATTCTACAAGGTGGTCCCAAGACTGAGCAGAGTGTTACTTCCCCTCTCTGGTACCATCTGGATCCAAAGTGGAAGGATGGAGAAAGAATAGCCAGAGCCGCAGACGACCACAGTGATGGGTCAGGCACTCCTACCTGCTCTTGTACATGGGTTCCCTTGACCTTGACAGACATTTGTCACACAAAACTCCACATCCCTATTGAGAAATTTTGACCCTATTTGAGATAAAATGAAGTGCTGGCGTTGCAGTTTTTTTAGAAAATAAATTCATTCAACAAATATTTACTGACAACCTACTTTGTATTGAGAATTGGCCTAAACAGAAAGATGGGTATGATCCACTCTGCTTTGTACAGAGTTAATTATAGAAGGCTTTTTTACTTGCAGAGGGAAGGGCCTTTTGGTAGTAGAATGACCTGTTTGGGTCCCTGTCCTCATGCTTTAGACACATCATGAGTGCTTAGTCATTCAGTCGTGTCCAGCTCTTTGCCACCCCATGGACTGTAGCCCGCCAGGCTCCTCTGTCCATGGGATTCTCCATGCAAGAATACTGGAGTGGGTTGCCATTTCCTTCTCCAGGGGATCTTCCTGACCCGGGGATTGAACCCACATCGCCTGCATTGCAGGTAGATTGCTTACTGCTGAGCCATTGGGAAGGACCTTTAAACACATATCACTCTGTCCTAATAACCACAAAGACATCAATTAGTGGCCTCAGATATTAGTGGGTAAACTGAAAGTGTCTTTTACCAATACATCTGGTTTACTTTCTAACTGCTTTTTCAATATTACATCATAAATACCAGGTCATATAGTTATATATAATAACAATTAGCACTATAAAACTCATCTTCTCCAGCCAAAGATGTTTTGAAAGATAATGGGACATTTTAAAGTCTTGCAAATAATTCCATGTGATTAATAACAGGATTTGACAATGTAGTCAAAAATGCTAATTTAATTGCTTTTCTCTCAATATCTCATTAGGAAGGAAAGACTAGTCAAATTAGGTAGTTGGAGTTTAGTAGCCTGATGCTAAATTGATGTAAATTAGCAGTAAATATTTGAAAACAACAGAGACGATAAAAAAATTTTTTTTAAAGCTAGAGTAATTGAATCCTGATTCAAAATGGTATTTAGCAGTAGAATGTAATATACTACCTACTGCTCAGTCTATTATCTATCATTATCTTTTGAACCCTGTAATTGGACAAACAGAAAACTATTCATAATAATAAGTTTGTTCAAAATCATCTGTTTGCTGGAGTCTGGATGCACACTGCAGTCAGACCGATCTGAAGACAAAACTGCTTACTTTACCCTCTCACTGTTTGTTCATCACTGTTCCTGCAAAGCACACCTGGGCAGGCCAAAGCATCTTCCGCAAATCATCAAAAAAATAGCCATTTTTGCCCCTGCATTCCATGAATAGGCAACACAAATCTTTATTTTCTGCAAGACGGGTGCCACTGAACCTGACCCAGCCCCTTCCTGGGGTATATGTGCACACAACTATGCTGAACACAACAAGGGCAAACAGATGGCCTCCTGGAATTTTCATTAGAGCCAACCACTTAGCTCTTTTATTTATCCTATCTCTGGTTTTATTTTTCCATGATTCTCTGGTAGTTATGTTGCCTCTATCACAGCTATCCAAACATCAGGTCATGAAGGGCTCCTGCACACATAGGGCTCCTTCTAAGAGCTTTAAATGGAAAGGCGACCCAAGTCATTATTGGTCTATTTTCAGTATTCATTATCAATAAAACAAGAGATCAGCATTTTCATGCTGTGTGAAGCCTTCAGGGAAGTGCAGGGTTGCTGTCATTATCTTTAGATCAGGCTGCAGCCTACTACCTGAAGAGGAAATGATGAGTCCATCAAAATAAAAATAAAATAATGAAAGGGTTAGAGTCACAGAATGGGCTGCTGACTGTCCCCTGCATGGCTCCCTGAAAATGTCCCTCTGAATTTAGTGGAGCCTAGATGGTAAAAACCGCAGATCACAATGGAACATAAATTCACCTCTTAATGAGATTAGTAGGCAGGCGAAATAAACGTCCTGCTGTTATATTAGAGGCAGGCTCTAATCTGGTGTTTTCCTTGGAAATGATCATTTCCTTTGCAACTGGGGAATAGTGGATGCAACCTGTTTAAATCCGACAGATTCTGTTTTGCTGCCGTTATTTTTCATCTTGCTGGGTCTTTTTAATGGCAATCTTGAGGCATTTAAATGAGCTGTGAGTCTTAAGACTATTACCAAAGTGAGTTATGGGGGTCTGTCCTCATGATTATCAATTGTGTTTCCCAGATCCCCCTTTTAAGAACATAGTGAAACTCCCCCTCCTCTTTCTAAATAGAAGCTCAACTTTAGAAAAGGTGTGTGACCCCCAGAGTCCTCTCACTCTAGCTTTAGGAATCAAAGGTAGAATAGACTCACTATTGTATTTGGAGTTAAAAAAAAAATTTACCGCAACTTTACTATTTAAAACCACTGAAAACAAGTATCGCATACTAAAAAGCCTCAAGAAAATGCCCAGATCAGGTGAACCCACATAGTCTTTGAGTAGAACAAAGCCCTCTAATATGTAGCTTGATTGCAAGGGATTTCCTTGGTTTTCAGCAGAAGGCAGTCTCACCTGGTGTACAAAGCCCTCTTCTCATTAAAAATGCAAGATAGGATCTCCTCATGGATCCTTTCTGCAGAACCTGGTGGAAGTTGGCTGCACCGTCCTTAGCAGTGAGTGACATTTAATCAAAGCCTCTGTGAAATAATCTCAGCATTTCCTGAGCTCTGTGAAGTTATCAAGCAAGTTAAGAGGTCCTTTCAAAGGAATGGGAGATCAGACTTTGAATTTAGAAGTATTTGAAGCTTCTGCATAGAAGGTACAAGCAATGTAACGGACACCTATTTTCTCTACTTTTTCTAAGACTCAGACTAAAGATGTTCCTGCTTCTCTGTGAAACTGTGCATTAGGAATAAATCATTTGCTAGTACCCCAATGCATGGCATTTGGGCATGTTGTTTTCCTAAGGCTGGAAACAGACCACAAAAAACACTTGCATTTTGTAGTATGTGTTTTACTGTGGATGCAGTGATTTACGAACATTTATTTCACCTAGTGAAACAATTCCTTTTCTGCCATTGGTGTTTCCATTAAAAAATTTGAACTGCAAATCCAGATACTTTAAAGGAGAAATTATTTGGGGGCCCAGTTTAACAAGCTTTTTCTTTTAACTTTTCATGTCTCAATAGTTTAACTTATATCTCTCCATTTGTGTATTTTCTATACATTGAATTTGCAAATGTCAGAGAGTTTAAGTCAATTCTCCTCCCATTCTCATAATTTTCTCTGTCTTCTGTTAATTCTTTCCTCATCAGATGAAAAATTCAGGGAAAGATAGGTTGATTTTCCATTAGATAAGTAATCCTATTTAACTATGCTAATTCGTACTGGCTTCCAACTTTTCATTTCCATAACACTCTCTTCCTCTTCCCTTCCCTTCGTATCTGTCCCCCACTCCTTGCTGTACCTCTGTGTTTATAATTTAAATTGCAAACAGTATCTGAATCCACTTTGCCAGTGTCCAGTATATCTGGTATGTGTTAATAATTATCTAACGGTCTCTCATGTATTAAACTCAGAGTTAAAGTTTCATGTCAAATAATCTCCCTGAAGGAATTTCCCCAATTATGTTTGCTTACCTCATACAAGTGAACTTGTTCTTGGGTTACAGCAAAGATCAGTAACACGTTATTTTGCACCAGTTTATCAATGAGTTGTCCAATTGTTGGATATTCCTAAAATTTAACACATAGATTTTAAGTATCTTAACAAAAGTATATGAAATAAAAGAATATTTCTTTCAGAAATATCTTACTGAGTTTGGCATTTCATTCTCACAGGCATTATTGTGTCTGTCATGCCAAGTAAACAAAGACACAATTAGCATTATTTTCTTAATTGGCTTAGTAATTGTTTCCCAGATCTTGTAAGTCCATTTAATTCCTCAGAGTCAGTGCCTGTAAATGTGGAGTATTATGCCCTGTCGCTTCCAAGGAGATCACTAAATTTATTTAAAGACTTATAGTGTGTCATCTATTCAAGGGTAGAGATGCATGTCTTCTAAGTGCCACTTGCTGGCAGGCTGACATTGCTAGGGAGGTTAGAACCAAGGGAGAGCTGTTAGACTGTGATGAATGTGACCAAGAGGCCCCTCGCAGCTCTGGCTGGAACTGGATGGGGCGGGATGAGGGTTGAGCAAGGGCGAGCCTGCTGAAGAAGAACACACTGCACTTCCTAAATCCCTCTGACTTGAGATGTTCCTGTGCCCTTCTCTGGTTTGCTCTTACTGCATTTTTGATGTCACAAACTGGTTTTATGGGATGCTGCAATTATTTTTACAGGACAGTTGAAAACACATTGCACTCAGTTTACTTCTATTTCATTGAGGCATTCATTCCTGAGTGATATGAGCATTTAAAAAAATAAAGTCATTCACTATCATATTGGCAGATGACCTTTACTTTCCAAGACTAGAAAACATGAAGCCCATTTGCCTCGCCTGACTCCAAGTGCGGATAATATACAAAAGGGAAACTCACATTAGAGAATGGTCTGCAAACAAGTCAACTAAGACCACTGTGTCGATTATGACTGCAGACAGCTCAAGTACAGGAACACTGACAAACAGGCCTTCTTGTACGTGAATGTGCTCACTGCATATATTCTCAGCACTTCAGGAATATTTTTCTAATGTGTTCTTCATTCGAGTTGAGAGAAAAGTATAATTTTGCCTAAGATATTCAGGTCAATTACCTAACTGCAGATCTGGCTGTGTAATGCATACTTTCTATCCCATTTGGATTTTTTTTTTTATTACAGGGTATCAGTAGAATCCAGATAGGATAAAGCTTCCTGAGTCTGACATTCTCAGCCTCCTCTGAGTTTCAATTGCCCAAACATGAACTATCCTTCACCCTTAAGCCTGAATTCCTCTGGTACTGGTTTCTCCTTATCTCCATATGTTCTTCAACCATCCAACTGCTGTGCCTGTGGAGCCAGGATGGCACAACGTAGCCCTCCATAGGCAGGTAAATATGATTTTCTGTTTGGTCCAGATATGCTGGTTTAACTCCCACAGATACACTGTAAGTTCCTCAAGGCCTGGGATCGTGTCCTGTTATTTTGAGGCCCCAGGAGCTGGCCCAGTGTTGAGTGCATAGGAGGTGCTCAAAGGCCCTGGGAACTATGTTACAGGCAAGGAACTAGCCCGCGGCTCTGTGCGCTGTAGCAGCTTACTCAGCAAGAATGACTTGAAGAGGTATTAGAGGAGAAGGTCATATCAGGTAACAGGCACTATTTGCTTCTGTGATCCTGTGTTTTCAGAGATGTCTATTATGGGGCATTTGAATATTTACAAGAAAAAAAATAACAAGAAAAGTATCCATTTCTCAGTTTCTTCCCCTCACTGGCCAAAATACAAAAATGTGGCTATCCTCACTGACCTTATAATATGGAAGGACAACCTACATGATTAAAACATATATAAATTTGATGAACGCTACTGATCAAAATTTGGACTTCCCTGGTGACTCAGATAGTAAAGAAACTGCCTCAAATGTGGGAGACCCAGGTTCAATCGCTGGGTTGGGAAGATCCCCTGGAGGGAGGGCATAGCAACCCACTCCAGTATTCTTGCTTGAAGAATCCCCATGGACAGAGGAACCTGGTGGGCTACAGTCCATGCTGTCGAAAAGAGTTGGACATGACTGAGAGACTAAGTACATTGATCAAAAGTTAGGTAGAAACATCCATGCTGAAGTTTAGAGATTTAGGTCAAGAAACGGTAGCAGGTAATTTATGAACCATTCAGTTCAGTTCAGTCGCTCAGTCGTGTCTGACTCTGCGACCCCATGAACTGCAGCACGCCAGGCCTCCCTATCCATCACCAACGCCCAGAATTTATACAAACTCATGTCCATTGAGTCGGTGATGCCATTCAACTGTCTCATCCTCTGTCATCCCCTTCTCCTCCTCAGTTCAATTCAGTTCAGTTCAGTTGCTCAGTCATGTCTGACTTTTTGCGACCCCATGAATCGCAGCATGCCAGGCCTCTCTGTCCATCACCAACTTCCGGAGTTCACTCAGACTCACGTCCATCGAGTCCATGATGCCATCCAGCCATCTCATCCTCTGTCGTCCCCTTCTCCTCCTGCCCCCAATCCCTCCCCGCATCAGAGTCTTTTCCAATGAGTCAACTCTTCACATGAGGTGGCCAAAGTACTGGAGTTTCAGCTTTAGCATCATTCCTTCCAAAGAAATCCCAGGGTTGATTTACTTCAGAATGGACTGGCTGGATCTCTTTGCAGTCCAAGGGACCCTCAAGAGTCTTCTCCAACACCACAGTTCAAAAGCATCAATTCTTCTGCTCTCAGCTTTCTTTATAGTCCAACTCTCACATCCATACATGACCACTGGAAAAGCCATAGCCTTGACTAGACGGACCTTTGTTGACAAAGTAATGTCTGTGCTTTTTAATATACTATCTCGGTTGGTCATAACTTTCCTTCCGAGAGTTAAGTGTCTTTTAATTTCATGGCTACAGTCATCATCTGCAGTGATTTTGGAGCCCCCCAAAATAAAGTCAGCCACTATTTCCACTGTTTCCCCATTTATTTGCCGTGAAGTGATGGAACCGGATGCCATGATCTTTTATTTTTCTGAATGTTGAGCTTTAAGCCAAATGAACCATCAGACTTTTAAAAACTAATTGCCAATACTATAGTAAGCATTTGTATATGTTATCTCACAAAAAGTTTTTAGAAAATGGTTTTTCCAACCTGATATTAAAATTTTGCATCTCTTTCTTTTTTCTATGTCCTACATACACCTTTATAGCATTGTCAGTTAAAGAAGTCACTTAAATTCTCTGTACCATTTAATACCAAGTATTACATGGGGATAGTATGACCTTTTCCAGGTTACTACTCCATAATTCAATTGTATTTTAGCGTGGTCTAAGCACCATGCTGTCAGGAAACAGGGATAATAAACTAGTTCTGGCACTGAGGATGCGTGCTAAAGGCAGACAGATACCAGCAAACTCATTTCCATCTAGTGATGGCCAAGAAGCCCTCTGTGTACAACACCTTGGGAGAGATGATTGCTTTGGGGCCCAGCAGAAGTCAAACAAGGACCGCCCCCTTCCCCAGAGAAGTCATGATGGAGCTGGGTTTTAGCTGATCAGTAAGAGTTTCTCAGCAGCCTTGGGGGAAAGGACATTTCAGACAGAGGGAATAACGTGCCGCAGCTTGGCGGCCTCGTGGTCTGCTCAAGGGAAGCAAATAGACACACAGGGTTCTGGTGAGGATCAAATCAGATCACATACATCAAAAAAGATCTGAAATGTTTACCTTGTTTTGCAAAAGTCAAGGTTTTTGTTTGTTTGTTTGTTTGACTGTCACCAGCATTTTTTAAGTGATAAAAATAAGCCAAATTTAATAAGCACTGGTCAAGCAGTGCCTGATTAGTGATTTCCCAAGGAGCCCCAGGGTCCATGAAAACATGGAATTACTGAGGGAACATGACTCTGGGACCATCACTCCTAGGGTTAGCCTGAGCCTTCCTTTCTAGGGCTGTGGTTCAAACAGAATGAACTGACTGTATTGCATTTTGCTGCCCTCTGGCTCTTTGAAAAATGAGGTGGGGGGGGTCTGGGCTCATACGTATTATAGCAAATCTGGACTTATCACATATCCCCACTGCCCCCCTGTGCTCCTATGGGAACCTCTAAGGGCGAGGAGAATTGAGAAAGGCCAATCTGTTAACCTCAAATCAGAAAAGGCACACAATTTCTACTAAGTGTGGGTTACTCTGCTGTGCTTACCGCAATTGTTGCTTCATCTGCCTACTTGTAGCCCTGAAAACAGTGAATGTAGAGTATAGGCTACACACCAAGACTGTTGACATGGAGTATTCATTCTTGCTGTCCAAGTGACAGAGCCCATCGTTAGGAATAACAATGCCTGCCAGTTTGCTGTCCATTCCAAAATGAGAGTCGGCATCACTCACAAAGACCAGGAGATGGAGGGAATCGTTCCGCCAGCCAATTTTTTCCTACAATGATAAAACGCATTTGGCTTGTATGGAAAAGAGGAAGGCATTTATTGAGAGTGAATCACTTATGCTTGGACACATTCAGATGATCCAAAAATATATTGCTAGTCAGTCTGTTTTAGACTTTTTAATCTATTGTGAGTTGGTAATATTAATGTATTAAAAATGAAATTATGTGACATTTGTTTTATCCTGGATTACATTTTCAGATGATTTAGGCTTCAGAAAAAAATAGGTTCACTACAATCAGTATCCAGTTGATCTTGATTTTTACATAGTTAATTATTTTTACTGTCCAGCTTTTAATTTACCAGAAAAATGAGAGAAGGGAGTGAGGGAGGATGTAGATTATCCCAAATCCAAGCTGAAGCAAAACTAGTTAAGAAGGCAATACAGAATGGACTTGAAGTAAGCCTACTTTACTAAGATTTCACCCAACCTGTAGACATATTTCTATGAAAAAGAAATATTTCTCTTTTTGAGTAAAGAAAGACATATTTCTCTTTTTACTGTTGCCATCCAAAAATTATCAGCATAATACAAAGATAAGAATTGCTTATCAAAGTACGACTGCAGAGTACTGCTAACTGCTAATTAAGATGGTCAGCTGTCTGTTTCTTTATACAGCTCTCCCCTTTAATTAAGATTTGTCCAAGAGCTAGTCAGCTTCTCTGGTGTCTCAGCAGTAAAGAATCAGCCAGCAATGCAGGAGACACAGGTTCAATCTGTGGGTCAGGAAGATCCCCTGGAGGAGAAAGTGGCAACCCACTCCAGTATTCTTGCCTGGAGAATCTCACGGACAGAGGATCCTGGTAGGCTACAGTCCACGGGGGTCACAAGAGTCAGACACGACTTAGTGACTAAACTACACCCACCACCATTGCATCAGAAACTAGTAGGACAAAGTTCATTGTAGTTATCCCCTTGTACTTTATCTTTTTCCTTCCTTCCCTAATTCCTTGGCCCTCCTACGTTCTAGGATCCTCAGTCCTATCTGTTTCCTGATATTTTCCATGAAAGTCATCTGAAAACAGAAGAATTGTTCCCATGGATATGTGTCTGATTGTCAAGGAGGAGAGGTATTCAAGCATTATTGTAGAGACACTATGGCTTTTGATGTTTACTTTGTTGGTTCAAAACAATAGCTAGCTCATCATATGTAGAAGTTTATTCTGAATCAGAGCTACTGCTGCTAAGTCACTTCAGTTGTGTCTGACTCTGTGAGATCCCATAGACAGCAGCCCACCAGGCCCCCTGTCCCTAGGATTCTCCAGGCAAGAACACTGGAGTGAATTGCCATTTCCTTCTCCAATGCATGAAAGTGAAAAGTGAAAGTGAAGTCACTCAGTCATGTCTGACTCTTTGGGACCCCATGGACTGCAGCCTACCAGGCTCCTCCATCCATGGGATTTTCCAGGCAAGAGTACTGGAGTGGGGTGCCATTGCTTCCTTCATGAATCAGAGCATTTTTACTTTTTTCATTAATTGCTACATTTGATTTTTTTTTTCACCGTGGTTAGTTCAAAAATTAATGAATACAACCCACATCTTTGTTATTTTTCTGGCTGCACCACACAGCATGCGGGATCTTAGTTCCACAACCAGGGATCGCACACACCCTCCCTGCAGTGCGAACACAGTCTTAACTGTGCCAAGAATGCCAAGGAAATTCCTGATCTCGATCTTTGAGAATTATTTATATATGACTTCTTTTAACCAATTTTTCCCAACAGTATTAAAATTTTATTAGATGATTTGAAGATGAGGCATAAAAATTATCCTCATTTCAACAAGATGGAATAAATGGTGTGTTTTAAGAAAAGTATCTGTTGTAGAAATATGATGACTAAAGGAGAGATAAAGTTAGCTAAGCTTTTCAAAGATTTGTTCACAAGAGATGAAATTTGGGTTAACAGATGAAACACTGCTCAACCTCAGCATACCTTACACACAGCAGCTTGCATAATTGCATCAAATCCACCTTCTGGGGTGTCAATATTAGCAGAAATTTTCTGATTCTTCACAATTTCGTTGAATCTTTCAGCATCATTTGTCAATGGCAAAATGTGCTTGAATCCAAATGTAGGCAGACAAAAGTATGGAATACTACTGCAAAAGGAAGATGTGAAATATTCTTGATGAAATATGATACAACACACAATGAATGGGTTTAACAGCCTAACAGCATTTCCTTCCATGAAGATGTATTTCCTAAAGTGCCTGGCTCTATAACTTGGCTCTGAGTCTCACTGTTCAGGTTGTTTCATCATCTCCTACCCACCCCTTCCAAATGGGTCACATTAGCTAACACAAAGAGCTTGCTGTGTTCTTGCATTGGTTCACAGAAAACAGATAATCAGGTGATCAGATGCTCCTTGGATGTAGTCACTACCTTCTATTGTCTCTCAACCAAAGCCCACCATTAAATTTACATGATGACAACAATTCTTTTGTATTCTGATAGCTTAAATTGTCATCAAGGATGTCATCCTGTAGCAAGACCAAGAGAGGAATCTGTCTTCTTCTTCTGCTCAGTCCTGCCTGCCCAGGGCCTGAAAATCAGAGACGAAGTCTCTCGATTCTGGAGCCCAACTTTACTGTGATAGAATAGACCATGTGGGCCAACCTGGGGTAAAGCCACTACTAAAGACAGCTTACAGTTGGGGAAAATGCCATGTTTGGATGAGATCTGCCCTAAAGGCATCACAGTAGAACAGAAATTGCTGATCCTAAAATCAGTAACATTTTATTCTGAAAGCCAGCTAGTAGTTGTACATGAGATTCTGAGCAAGTACTCCGCCCTTCTGAGCTTCGGGTTTTCCTTTGTGAAGTGGAGCTAATAACATACAGCAGCTTCTCAGAGTGTGGTCCTTGGACTAGCAGCATGAGCGTCACACGGGAACTTGCTCTAAATGCAAAATCTGGGGTGTGACTACAGTCCTGCGAAGTCAGAACTAGTAGGAGTGGGTAGAGAGACCTGTGTTGAGCCAAATCTTCCAAAGTCTGAGAAGCACTGGTGGAGAAGCACAGAGACAAAAAGAAGCAGCCGCCAGTGAGGTTGTGGTGTGCTGCCTGGGAAGAGCGGGTTGACTCACATGAGCAGCTTGGCAAGTTCAAGAGCCTGCCTTGCCAGCATACAAAGGGCTGATGCAGCTTTCAGGATTCAGCTCTTTTTCACCAAATTCATCTGTCTGAGGTATATAGTCAATTCTCATTATTCACAGATTCCATACCTTTGAAAATTCTTATTGCTAAAATGTATTTGTTATCCCCCAATCAATCCTTTGGGAGCTTCTTCAGTCGTTCATGCACATGAATGAGTGTACAAAAAAACGGAGTCACTTGACAGCATGTTTCCAGGGGAGGTCAGATAAGACTGACTTCTTGCTTCATCACCCACACTGTAAAGAGATATTCTTTTCAGGGTCTATTTGGTGACATGTGTGTTTGCGTTTTTGTGCTTTTGGATGATTTTGTTGTTTAGAGTTGCCCCCCCAGTGTAGTGCTGAAATGCTGTCTGGCATTCCTAAGTGCAGGAAGACTATGATGTGTCTTATGGGGAAAATACATGTGTGAGCCTTGTTCTGAGATGAGTTACAGTGCTCTTGGTTGTGATTTCAATGCTCACAAATCAACCATATATATTAAATAAGACGTCTTTAAACAGGAACATGCAGAAAACAAAAGTTATTGCTCAGTGGAGAAAAAGTGACCAGAGATTCCCAGGAACCTAACCCTGTGTTTCCCCTAGGAGCAATACTCAGCATTCTCCAGTGCAGGATGTGAGAGACTTTACAGAACAAGACTTCCGTAAATGTTGACAATCAACTAGATACACAAGTCAAAACGATTACAGATTTATTTAGAGAAATGGAGCTCTGCCAGAACCAGGACGCTGGTGTCTGCATGGATAATCATTTACCTCCTGTCAGTAGACTTTCACAAAAAGCAAGCCATAAGCTGATATATTCTCAGACTTCAGTACAAGGGGAGTTTGAGTTCCGTAGCATCGAATGGTACAGTCTGAAATGTCCCATTTCCTTAATGAGGTATTTTTAAAATTTTCTAATGATTTTAAGAAGTCTGTCTCTCAAAATTATGAAATTTTTTCTTGGTAGTTTTAAAATTCAGTTTACAATGTTCTTGGATATATATATATACCTTAAAACTTTTTATGTAGTCAAGTTTTTCCCACCTTCAAATATGAAATGTATTTTAAAATGTGAAATGAAGAATTTTAAAAAAGGTAACCTACAAAATGATAATAATTTAGCATTTTTATTAATTGCCTCTGTAATATTTAAAGTAGCTATGCTGCTGCTGCTGCTAAGTCACTTCAGTCATGTCCGACTCTGTGCGATCCCAGAGATGGCAGCCCACCAGGCTCCTCTGTCCCTGGGATTCTCCAGGCAAGAACACTGGAGTGGGTTGCCATTTCCTTCTCCAATGCATGAAAAGTGGAAAGTGAAAGTGAAGCTGCTCAGTGAGTGTCTGACTCTTCGCGACCCAATGGACTGCAGCTTACCAGGCACCTCCGTCCATGGGATTTTCCAGGCAAGAGTACTGGAGTGGGGTGCCATTGCCTTCTCCAAAAGTAGCTATAGAGTAGAAGAAAATGTGTAAATTTAGAATAAAAAGACTGAATAGTTATCTATCCTTGGACTTCAGTGTCCTCATCTATAAAATGAGGGTGCTAATAATAGCTACTTCTAAAGTTGCTATGAAAATTACATAAAATATATTTTATAAAAAGTATATAACTGTGTTTTGAGGTTTACATTGTCCCTGGAGTCCAACTAGTCTTGAAAGTGAAAGTGCTGGTTGCTCAGTTCTGTCCTATCCTTTGTGACGCTATGGACTGTAGCCCTCCAGGTTCCTCTGTCTATGGAATTCTCCAGGTAAGAATACAATAGTGGGTAGCCAGTCCCTTCTCCAGGGGACCTTCCCAACCCAGGGATCGAACCCTGGTCTCCTGCATTACAGACAGATTCTTTACTGTCTGAGCCACCAAGGAAGCTAGTCTTGAAAACTGTTTAATATTTTATAGGGGGCTGTTGGTTCATACTGTATCAAAATGGCATTAAAGCCTCTTCTGGAGCCAGAGAACTAGAATTCCGATTATCTGGTCAGAAATTTGTATCTTTGTTGGTTAGAATTATTTGCTATGTAGTTTTTACTAGAACTCTAATCTTTTGAAAAGGAGAATACATTTTTTATTAATTCAATAAACATATTCATGTGCTGGGAGATGAATGTAGCTTAAGCAAAGTATAATGTCAGAGCTGGGTCACATCAAGAAATTTTGAGTGGAGACTGCCCGTTTTGGTCAGAGTTCTTCCTATACAGAATGCTTATATTTAGTTGTTATTTTCTTAGATAGCAATTGAAGGAATTACTTATTGCTGACTATAACGATATATAACAAAATGTTAACACCATCGTTTCTAGTGGTATTAGAAATGATTTCCATTTTTTTTCTTTATGTCCGCATTTTCACAT